>PDNA01000205.1:0-54195 GCA_002573605.1 Polytolypa hystricis UAMH7299 | reverse complement strand
GAGAGTGGTCTTCTCATTCTGGGACGCAACTAGAAGGTTTTTTTGCGGGTTAGCCTTTGGAAGCAATAAAAAAAATGTCACGCATTCTTTGCCAATAAAAAAAAAAAAAAAAAAACATGGTTTTGAATCAGAGTCTAATTGTAGGTCAACAGTAAAATGTTCTGTCAGGGATAACTGAATAATATTTCTCATCATAAAAATACCAACGAAGGAACCAAAAAGTCAAGTTATAGGAAATTGGCTCACTTACGGTAGACGGCAATGGCAATGCACTCTGTCAACACGAAGCCATTGGCACCAACGAAGCTGGGGATCTTGCCCAAGGCGTTCACCTTGAGGTACTCTGCTTCCTTTGTGCCAGGAGCGGTCTCGACAAGCTCAACATCAAGGTCATTGGCCTTAGCAACCACCCGACACGCGGTGGTGCGAGGGTTGTCCTGTGCGGGGTGAACGAGATTAGCACACAAACAGTGACTCAGAGTGACTCGAGAACGACGACGACGATGAGGATTGGACTGGGTTTGGGAAGGAGCTTACAAGAACACCGTAGATCTTACCGAATGACATCTTGAAGCACAGTGAGATATGACTCTGTTACTTGAAGATGGAGATGTTGTGGAAGAGATGGAGGAGTTCGAGGAGGAGAAGGAAGAAGAGGGAAGAAGAGAAGGAGAAGGTGGGATGTTGTTTTTTTCGGCGCTAAAAGATTGTTTGAAATTTTGTTGTGCAGTTTCGGGTCTAGCGTTCCGGCTCGGCAGAACATAGATCCGGGAATGCACACGTGATTGTTCCACGTGACGGCGCTTGAAAACCTCCAAATATCAACAAGATTCGGTCCGAGAAGCTGACCAGCACGCATCAATCTCACGTCTATCCGGTCACTATACGTCTAACTTTGCCTGTTGCCGGCCGGAGTGTCATTATGGCCTGGCAGAGGCCTAATTCTATAGCTCGCGCTGTGCGCGTAGTGCAACAGACATGCCAATTAGACTCGCAGCTTGTCCGCAACCAATTCCGATCTCCCTTCTCCGCTCATCATCCTACATGCATCACAAGTACATTCTGCCAGCAGCGGCTGTCATCCACCGCATCGACCGAACTTGTCGTCAAAGCCGCTCCTCCAATTGACCTTGGGAAGAACCCCAAAGCCGTCCCCGCTCGTATCATCCCTGCCTCTCCCGCGTACTTCAGCGGAACTCCGAAGTTCCTCGACCATTTCTTGAATCTGGAATATATACGAAGCAAGTATGCTGGTGTGCCTACGGTTTCCGCGACTGAAGCTCCACGTGTTGCCTGGCTTAGGCTCTCTGATTTCAGAAATATGGTGCAGGAGGAGGTCCCCGCAGCGAAATACAAGCAATTGCAGAAACTCCTACAGAGATTGAACCTGATGCAGCCGGATATGATGCCAGAAGAAGTAAAAGAGACATTGAGTATCTTCACGAGACCGGGCGATCCGTACCAACAGGCGAGAGATCCTCCAACGCTGGACGAAAACGGTCGTGCGAGGGGTATTGGTAGGCGGAAAACGTCCTCTGCGGTGGCTTGGTTGGTGGAAGGCGAGGGCGAGGTGTTGGTGAACGACAAAAGCATATTGCAATTATTCCCTCGAGTCCATGACCGTGAAAGTGCGCTCTGGCCTCTGAGGGCCACGAATCGACTGGATAAATATAACGTGTTCGCATTGGTCAATGGTGGTGGTGTCACTGGCCAGGCTGAGGCACTTACGGTAGCAATTGGAAAGGCGCTTATGGTCCATGAACCTGCATTGAAGCCAACTTTGAGGAGAGGTGAGTTTTCTGTCGGCATTTCTACGTGCGATGCAACTTTCGAAGTTGCCCATCCAACTTCCCTTTTTGAGCATCATGCTTCATTGCCTCTTGTACCTTTTCTCTATATCCGTAATAGAAATTTACTAACGATCATGATTTCCTCTTACAGCCGGTGTCGTTTCTACCGATCCTCGCCAAGTCGAAAGAAAGAAGCCCGGCCATCTCAAAGCGAGAAAGATGCCTGCCTGGGTCAAACGATGAAGGCCTTTCTTTCCCCTTGTTTCTCTTTTCTCGCGTTGCAGTGTGTCCCTGTTCTCTTATTTCTTGTGTGTATTTTTCTTATATTAAACCATTTTTTTCATACCACCCTTTTCATGAGCCTACCTAGATCCCTATATATTATAAAATCACCCACTTGTGTTGATCATTGGGAGTCCTGATAGAAAGTCAATAAAGAAAGAAATAAAATATAAAATATCCTTTTTCAAGAACAAAAGGCAAGAAAGTGTTCGGATAATTCAACACCAGATCGACTAATGAGTCGAAAGAAAATGTGAGAGGAATAGCAAAAACTCCCAGATAATCTGAACCAAGCATTATCGTCACTGGCACAGCCCCTTTCACGCGTTTCAGATCTTGTCTGAAATAAGCTTACCTGCATAACATTTCCACGTGGAGATGCCATTCGATTAACTAAATGGCGTTCCTGTTTCGCCTGACAACGGTTAGAGATTCAGGTATATGGGTCTTTGCCCTAATACTGCTTCCTCAAGATTCCAGCCAGATCGTAACTCTCACGACTCAAGCTTCGACTTATGCAAGGATCCTAGGGATAAGAAAGGGGCCGCACGCGATGTCGCCCCAAGAACTAGGCAATGGTGTCGTTCTTTTTTTTTTTTTTTTTTTTTTTTTTGGAAGGGGAGCGATACGTACGTATATCCCTTTCACAAATCGTTTCGGGTTCATGTCTCGAACATAGGTCCCTGCAGTTTTGCAGTAGACTTTCGTCATAAGGCATTCTTGCATATCGTCGGGTGACACACTCCTGAACCCATCGGGCTACTTTCATTTGTTTGTCATCTTTTACAAAGATTTTATATGTTCGCGAATCGATTCTATATGCCTGCTCCGGAATGGCATCATCATTCCGTAAAAAAAGGGGGCCCACTTCTATACGACCGTGTGGAGTTTATTTGTATGACATTGAAAGCGGAGAGCTGCTAGGCTATTCCCCTTTTACTCATCTACCTTCCCATCGTCTCATCTCACCTCTATACATACATTCTATGCATTCTGCACTACCACATCCCCCTCCTGCTAGATAGAGCGTCAGGTTCAGTTCATACAGCTTGTACCCCTGCACATATCCACCCGCCGACCTCCTCCTGTTCCATTTGCTTTGAATACTAGTGGGCCTCAACTTCAGGACCCTGCATCCAATTCGCTTGACATACTCCGCTATCTTGAGGCTCTAATACTTGATGCACGCTCATTTTTCGTTACACTCGTGCCCGCAGGACTTCCTCCCTGGTGAAAGCCTAGACAGATATCAAGGGAGGACGGCCCCCCTCCCCCCCACCGCGCCCGATTTCCGTCGGGCCCGCTCGCCTTGAGATATTCCGGTTGAACCTTGGCTTCAGGGACCAGACAAGCGGCATCAGGGACCCCCTTTTGCAATGCGGGAACGCACGACATCGATACCACGTGGCGAAGTATTGGCGCAGGGTCCATACTCGGTTCCGTACTCGTGGGGCGCCCTGTCGTCGTTGCATAACCAGGAGTGCATGTCTGTGGTAGGGGGTGGTGCGATGTCGGAGACGGAGGTTGCTTTAACATATCGCATCACGTTAGATGTCTGCGATATTCTGCTGATTTGTCAACTGGAGCCTGCAAATTGAATCCCCAGCTGATGGATGTAATGGCGACATGGTGTTTTGACGATTCCTTTAGGAGTGGCAATAGTTGGGCGTCAGCGATGGAATCCCCCAGGAAGCCCCTTTTTATTCCCCTGTCTCTTGCATAGCTATGACTCCATTTTTCGTGAATCTGGGATTCCCCTGGCAACGCCAATCTGTATACCTCAGCATCGCGTTTAGAAGATCTCACATCGCCGCAGGGTCATTAAACCCGTTTCTCATCAATCCGCGGTCCGTGTCACTAGCCGATTAAACAGGTTCGCCGAGAGAACATATGAACTATGTCTCTATGCCCAGGATATTAGATATCGGCATATTGCCCCACGAACGCATCTCGGTTCCGATAAATTTGTTCAAAGTAAATCGATGCCCCTTAAAAAGGGTCCTGTCGGTCCCTACTTAGGGAGGGCAAGGCAATTTAAATTAGGCAGGATGATTGGATTTCAAAATCCTGAGCCCTGCTCTTGTTCGTAAGTGTTCCTTCCACGTATATTGTCGAGATATTAGCCGGCGCTCGAACCTTCTTTTCATAGGATAATCAGGTTGATAACAGCTCGAGGATTTTCCTCACTGGACTGGCCGTGAGAATCTAGATCACAACTGGATATTGCTCAAAACAACCATTAAAGTATGGCATTCCATCCGTGTCCATATGAAATGATAGATTTATTATTACTTTTTGTCTCAGCAGTGGTGCATCTGTCCAATCAAATCTTTTAGGTTGGGATGTGGGATAGAATGTTCTGACAGTACGTCTCCTCAAACATCGTCGGCAAGAGCTGGTGTCACGGATGATCGACCAAAATAAACACGATAGACATCTCTAAGGTCGGAGACATTCGGTATTGTTAAGTAACAGCTAATGGAGGTATTCCGGGTGGTGGTTGGCAAAATTCTCGAAATCCAAAAGGGGGCCAGAACCCGAGAGTAATATGTGTTTGTGCGCTTGTATTCCGTTTGGCGGATGAATGGAGATGGCCATGCGGCTTACGGACGCTAGGATAGCTCTGTAGTGGTGAATAATTAAGATAAACTTTTGGCGCATCACTGTCTCTGCGAGCTTGTAACTAATGCCACGCTCTGTGAGAGGGAACAGCTCTCATCGCATTGCTGGCCTTTGGGTCGGAACTTCGGCATGAGTTGATTTTAGACTTGCCGATCCGCATGCACTAAAAATCTGTGTAGCTGACGCTGCAGGCTCTGTATGCCAATGGAACTGAAAATAATTAAACAGGAAAAGGATGGTGGGTAGGAGTATCTGTGCGCCAGGTGGAAAGAAAGAAGACTGACCGCGCCGAGGAGTTAGGGTGTTAGTAACTTCACCGCTTGTTGTGGCGGCTCTGTTCGCGAAAGTTCCCGAAGGTTGCGCGAAACCATTGAAAAATGGCTGAATTCAAATGATCTGCACAGCGAGTTAGTATCTAGCGCTCGCCTTGCGGAAAGGAGCCTGTAGGGATCCGTAACTTGTGTATGGCCCTATGAAAAACCAGGCTGGAGTCGGCGCAGCCATATGGCAAATGGCCAATAGTTTGTGAAAATTGATTCCAGCCAAGGCCACCAGGAGGGCTAAGACAATCCTGAAATATTCCATCAGTTTTCCAGAAGGGGAACTCGTTCTTCGAAGATTCTCAGCCTATGGAAATGAGAATTAACAATGCCACCCCACGGAGAACAGCCGAAGCTTGGAGGAAACCGCTAGCAGAATACAAAACCGTTGCCAAGCAGCCCCTTTTTGTTCTGGAAAGATTTTAGAAGGAACTGCACATCATCATTCGTTGGGTGGATATGCAATGATCCTAGTTATCCTCGCCTTAATCTCCGATGGGTTGGGCAAGTGGGCCTAGCCCCTGATCTCCATACCCTTTATGGAGTACGGACACGAGGAAGACTCGAAGAAAGCTAGCAGGGGCAGAATTTCAGCGCACAGTCCTCTGATTGGATTAAATGCATTTGCAGAGAGTTGTATGCTGACCTCCAGAAGGGTTTCAGAAGTAGGAGCGTCCAAATCGATTCTCGCTTTGCTGATTTACCACCCTACACTTGATAGAACATTGAGCCCCTTCGCTGCGATAGGTTCCGATTTAAACACTCATAAGTAAAGTTGGAGTAACTCCACGAGTCAAAAAGAGCCATCTCAGATCTGGAGTTCGTTCTCAAACGGTTCCTCGGGTGTTCGAGAAGGATCTATAACTCCACGTGGCACCTCCTGGTCAGTACTCGACGCAAAACCACTGGTTTACCCTGAGCCCCTTTCCAGACCCCTGATCGTCAAAGCCAAAGAAGCACTGCGCACGTCAGGAAAAATGACGTCGTATCAAATTTCACTTCCATGCTAGGGATGCACTATTATTAGCCACTAGTTCATAACTGCCGTTTCAGTGATCAAGTATCCACTGGCAGTTCTCAAGTTGGATCTCACCGAGTGGATCCAAAAGGATCCCCCAAGCACTCCGAGGACTAAATAAAGAACCATTCTCATCTTTTCTGCTCATGGTAGGAAGGCATTGGCGTGGTTGGTATACTTGTTGCTGGCATCTCTGAAACTCACACGTCATGGTACAGTTTCTCGAGGGTTTAATGATCATTAGTGATGAAGCTGATTTTTCATAGAATACTCGGCTCGTGGTAGAAAGCTCTAGACCTTTTAATTGGAGGGTATCCGGGGCGCTCCTTTTTCATATCAAGCAAGCCAACGCCGGTGCTAATAATGCATCAACAACTTGTAGTACTTTATCGCCCGGACGCTAAAGTAGATCACGAACGAAGAAAGTCGCGGGAGTCTCTTACGTGCCTAAGCCAAAGTGACTTCACAGGCCTACAGCGCACAGAGATGCTGAATGAAGTGGACTGCGCTAGGTTCACCGTTCCTCCATGGACTTCGCGGATGCGCTTAGATTTCGTAGTTTTTTTGGCTTGTATTCCTTTTACCGAATACTCAAGATGTGTAGGGTATGTAACTCGCATCGTGTATCGAATAATATCTGGTGCCTGTTTTCAGCATGCGCATTCTCGGTCCAGTATGAGTTCGCAGCCCGAGGGCCAGGGATTGGAGGCTGATCATTGAATCTCGATCTGTGGTCAAATTTCAGCGGAGCCAGGGTGATACATCTATCATGCAATATAGTTTACGCCTGCAGTAGCAGGGCGCTATGGACGATCCCAAGATGTCAGGGATAGCTAGAGAAATATATGAGCTGAAAAATCGAATGCAAACGGCCATCTATGATACCGGCAATCATAGTCAGTTACTTGTACAGCGAGCGGATGACATTCAGGGCATACATGGCGGTCCACTAGGAGAAAGTCAGCGATTAAGGGTGAATGCAGGACGAGAACGGCACTTGCATCATTGCAAGTATGGAAAGAACAAGGTGGTTGCGCCTGAGTAGAGTTGTCTTTCCGTTCGATGAATGATATAAGTGCTGTTTGCAGACGCGTGGAAGGTGAAAAGAAAGTGCCTGCTTGCGACGTCGTTCCTTGAGCCGCATTGTCATTTTAGGTTAACGTGCTCAACTCAAAAGACACCTCATCCCGTCAAGCTACACAAAGACCGTTAACAGATTACAAGTCAAATATCGATCTACACATGCAAGTTCGGTTTACTCCTGTGGTGATGTCAGTGCGTTTATTTTGCCAAGATAAATACACAACTCCCTAAAGCCCATCATGACCGCTACGTTCTGTTAAAAACCGGCGGGCAACGAGAAGCAATGGGGAGACTGTAAAGGCCAATTGAGGCATTTTGCGCCGTATAAGGAACAGGGTATCTGGAGTACATGCAGCGGGATGCACTTCGCCCGGTGAACCTCTGTTTTCCTTTTTCCGAACGAATTCATCGTCAAGCATTTTAGCGTCTATATTTGCCGAAAGTCTAGCAAAAAGAAATCAATTGGCCAAGAAAGGAGACAGCTAGCCACTAGCCTGAAGAATTCAATGTAACGAGGATGCGCCGATGCACCTTTAATGTCGTATTGGCCAGAGGACCGCTATTACGTATTCATGGATGATAAAGGGTGTTCTTCTATTTACCCCTTGATTGCGCATACGAGCATTAATGATAGCCGAAGAAATGCAGAGCCCGCTGTGTGTCTGCTTTCTGTGACATCTCCTGCTTCCATTCTGCCCCAGGCAATAGACAAAACGAGAGGATGCCGTTTCAAAAGGCTGCTTGATAATTCTCTGGTATCCAAGGCTGAATCTCCAGCTCCAGAATGGCTTTAGGTATTCACCAGTTCCCAAGTCCCACTTTTCCCTGACAAATATTTGAAGGCTTGAAACTGAAATCCAGCGCGTGTTTCAACCTGCAGCGAGCTCTGTGGCGTATCCTGAAACATCTCTAGCGGTCTATCCCAACCCCGGTTCGCAATGGCGCCGTTGATAAACTAGCCCCGGACAACCCATTTTCAACGCTAGTGTCAGGCGATCGAGCACTGCCTCTCCGCTATGACATGTCCCTGATTTTCACTTGATGCCTGCTCCGATCGGACTGGGGGGGTGAAAGTTCAACCTCATCGACCTTAGCCGAAATTTACGCAGATGCAAGGCTCGGATGGGTCAGTTCCATGGAACCGCGTGCAATCGCCCCAAAATCGACATTGATTCGTCTGCCTTTTGTGCAATACCGCAATAAGAGCAGAATTGCACCATCTCTTTTCGGATCAATGTCCGCTCGTTTTCATTATTCGCTAAAGAAATTCTTTCACTACCCATGTCTTCTGCTCGGATTCTATGACGTGAGGGGACACTTATGCTGACTTTAAATTTTAGCTTGGCTGTTATTATTTTCTTAGGGTTCATAGCGATGGAGTACTCCTGTGCGAGCCGGCGACGGTCCACTGGTTGATGTCTAGGGCTTAGGAAAGGATCGACCGCTGATTAGAAGTCCGTTACCGGTCCTAACCAATCATCTTTGAGCAGCTCTGGCAAGGAACCTCCTTAAGCTCACGATATCTGTTCGGCATAACCGCCCTAGGCTCTAGCCAAATCGACTCTTGGTGTTTGGTGGCTTACTCTTCTTGCCAGGGACTGGAGTCATTTAGCTCTACGGCCATCCCTGTAACCCCTTGTCATCACAATTCATGCTAGCTGTGCTTTTGGTTCTAGAGTTTGATCTTGGAGACCAGAGCAAAGCCAGAAGGAAGTCAGAGCGAACAGAATTCAGGCAAGAATGGGCCGTATTACTATATTATTACAGGGCGGCATTATTACAAGTGTGCATCACGGATAGAAAAATGGGTGAGTCGGGAGTTTAGACTCTCAAAGACCAGTGCGAAAGAAAAGAAAAAAGCCCTTTTGTTCGTCACCCCTGAGCATCGGGCTACTGCAACTGTCCAATATCCTGCACGATCCATTATTCCTTCTGCAGCTTGCCCTCCGCTGTTCATATGAATGCATATAATAGGGGACGGTTCTATCTTGGGTATAAGGACCTTCTCTGCTCCACAATTCGTTGAGTGGACGGTTATGCAAGTAGGTAAGCAGCCTTGATTGCTCCAAAAAAAAATTCTCTGTCCCCCCCCATCCCCGAAGTATTTGAAGCCCATTCGCCCCGCGTGCTTTCGTTTGGGGTTTTCTCCAAGCACACTGTGTGGAGACTGTGGTTAGACTTCCCTTCAACTGTCAAGGACACTCCCTGTTCATATCTCGAAGCTACTTTAGCTGCAGCTGGGCATTGCACAGTCAACTGCTTCGAAGACTCGACTATATGGACCGTACGCCTCCCCGATTTAGTTGGCGAATCTAGTCAGCCTTCACCTTCTCCACTCTCTCTGCCACAGTTTCCGGTCTTCTACTCATCTTTAATTTTTATCACCCACCCGCAGAGCATCCAGGGTGTTCTACTCCTACCCTTTATTGCATAATAAATAATACACCCCTCGGTTGGTAAAGGCCATCATCGTCGTCGCAACCTGGGCAGCGCCCAACACACGAGATACTTCAAACAGTCTAATTCATAGTTGAATCGCATAGGTAATAGCTGTTCCCATCTCCAAAAACGAACATGAGCACTGATCCCAACGGACAGGACTCAAATCCGCAGTACCTGGCCACAGCCTTCCGAGCTGCAGAAGGTTAGCACTCTCCTAGCACGGGAGCACAATAGGAAAGCTGGAATTCTACGCAAGCCCTCCTATCTCGCCTCCGGCGAATCGGCCCTTACAACTCGATCCGTCGCGGGGCGGGAACATCCCGGATCACTTGAAGGGGATGGATGGCGACAGCCACCAGAGGAAGAATTATGAACCTTCTAGCTACCAGTCGGGTTCCAATATGCGCCCTTCCGCTGGTCGGCACTCATCTAGTAGTTCCGCGGATCGCTTCAGGCAGCCTCAGCAGCCCCAGTCAGCGCGAGCGGTTGGAGAGAGCGCAGCCCCCTATGGAGGGTATGGGTACACAGAGTCGCCAGCCTACAGCGCGCCGTCACTACAAGGCGGCTCACTGCAGACTGGAGGGTTACAATATCAGTCCGATTTCTCTTCAGTTCCATCTCGGCAGAGCCAGCCTCAAGTAGCTGAGCAACAAAGTCGACACCAACAACGCTTGTCGCAATATGAGCCCGACATGGTCTACAATATCGCGCCGCAAGCCCAGTCGCCGTACGAAGCCGTGTCGCAATACCAACCACGGCAGTCAGCAGCCATAGAAGTGCTTGCAAATCAGTTTGGTGTTGCTCCGTACTTCGCTGGGGACGACGCAGGAACTGCAGTGTCTTCCCAGTACTTAACTACGCCCAGTCAACAAGCGCCGTTTTCACAATCGACTCCTGCTAGCCGGCCGTCCGCCGCAACCACGTTCTCTGAAAATATGGCAGGCTATAATCCACCAGTCGCAGCGGAAGGATTAGAGGCTCAAGAGTTTCCGCGGGAGTCGTCCTCCAATTTCGATGATGCCTACAATCAGTACCAGCGAGCGTTGAGACAGACATTTGAGAATACACGAGTGGGAAGGCTAACAGAAGCAAGCCAATCTTTACTGGAAATATCGGAGTGGCTCCTCAGTAATGCTGTTGAACTTGGTAAGTACTGTAGATTCTCCCTTGCCTTCGCGACCTCTAGGTCATTAGAAGACTTGAGGGCGCAATGCCTTTCGGGCTAATGGCTGATTCCAGGTTTGGTGCGCGATGAGGAAGAATTACATGCCGATCGAATCAAATTGTGGAACGAGTTTAATACGTGCTGGCTTGCTGTCTGCCAAAAGCAGAAAGACATGACCGAAGAAATGCTTCAACCAGGCGGTCATCCCCAGAACATCCTACCGGAGGATATCTTGAACAAGATGGGAAGGGAATTGGTCCGGTTATGTGACAGAATGGAGCAGTACGGTCTCGTTGACTATCAAATGGGCGTTTGGGAAGAAGAAATCTTGAGCGGTGAGTACCGCAAGCACTATTTGCCATTCCTCTTCGCCTCTTAGGAGAATCGTTTTGAAATCGACCTAATGCTTCTTCCAACAGTACTCGGCGAGTGCCTTGATTTGCTCGAGGAGAATTACGATGGAGAAAAGACGGCTAAAGCAGCAGCCGCTTAACTCCACTATCGAACAACCTGGGCATTCTCGAATATCAACATCTTACTTTCCCAAGTGGCTATTCTCCCTGCAGACTAGCCTTGGAATATCGGCCTTTTTCTCACACCGCGCTCTTGCAAATTGCTCTCATCGCGTGAATCTGCCCATTCATTGGCTGTGAGCGTAACACATCCAAAGCAGCCTTCGGTGATGATCTACAGTCCTGGCAGATTTAGGCGGTGGATGACTGCAACGTCGATTGCCCCTGCATTGTGCGACGTAATATCGCTTTAAACAACGGCCTGTCGTCTTACGCAAAAGCTTTTAACATTTCCGACACCCTTTCCATCAATTTCTTTCCGTCGGTGTGAGCTGAGGCCCCTAAGATACCCACTACCCTTGAATCCTCCATCGTTTGCGATACCAGTTTCCTTCGCCACCCTACATGAGACACGAACCCTTGCTCTTTTTTTTTCTTTACATGACCTTCACGCCTTTAGATGGTTGGAGCATATAGACAGGTTGATTAATTGCTTTGACCCTTCCCCATTTTCTTACCACTACTCCGTCTACAGTTGAGACGGAACATTCTATGCTTCGTGCTGTGTGTGGGAACAGCATTATTACCTTGCCCAGTATAATTTTTATTTTGCGTTCCCCTATTTTGTTCCATTTGAGTGGCATATTTTTGTATCTTTTTGGATTTAGTGCTTTCCTTTCCCCCTGGATACCCTTCCCTGTGAATTTTCTATGATCATGCATGCTGTTGCTGGATTCGGCTCTTGCTTCGTTTATGTCTGCATATTTTCCTTCAATTGTTGCATTTTCCGCTCCAATGCGGCTTTCTCCTCTCATTTCCGTTTATTGATTGTTGCTCTGCATAAAAAAAAAAGGAAAGGGTCGGATGGGGCGTCATGCATACGGGGTATGATTTTCTACTCACGCGTACACGCCTGATGCATTCGCGTCGGATCTACTTCAACAAAGCCGATCTGCCTCGGCTAACATTTAATACGGCATTCTAACTTCTAATCTCGTCAAAAAATGGCTGGCCATACAAATGACTTAATATACGCTTTTCACACTAGGGAAATGCGGTGGGGATGAATAGCCAAGGAGAGGGTCATTAAGGGCAGCGGTATCCAAGGATTTCCTATGTTGAGCATTTATGATTAGCTTTTTCTTTTCCCCGTTCTGCTGCAGATGCATGAGCCGATTTCTTTACTATTTTCTGGGCCACTGGGAGTGCGGCTAGGCGCATGCAATACCGGGTGCAAGGAGCAGGTGCTACATTGGGGATGTTGCGCTCGTCGGCCCATCTTTTTCGGGTCTTTCTGCGTACACTTGTTGCATGTGATGTTTGATCACATTTCTTTTTTCCCAGTCTCTTTCTCCTCCGTTGCCTTTTTGTTGAAGTACTTGTGATATTTTAGCCCTCTATGTTTCAGCCTTTTTTCATCAGTTTTTGCATCTTCACCCCTAGTCACATCCAATCTTAACACCATTTCCTATGCAAAAGCTTATCTATCTTATTTTTGGATGTGTGTTGTGCTTGGGATCATAGTTGAATTTTCTTGGTGGTATAACAATATACTGCCACCCTCAATCCATTCAGTTTGTCTGGGTTGATTAGCCCTCCTTTCTTTGTTCATACATAACTTTTCTCTTGCCTCCCCCATTCATTCTCTTTTGCATAGCCAATCATTTCACCAGTTATAATAAAAAAAAGCATCGATTTAACAGATCATGCAATTACCAAATTAAAATACTAGTACAGCCAATACTTTTGATGTACACCAACATACATGTATTTCAGATTTAAAATAAGAATATACAACCTACAAATTACAAATTACATGTGCTGCTATCTTTTAATAGCATAGAGATAGCTTTCATTGATGCAGTCTTGACTATGCAAATACATAAACACAGCAGATAGCAGATACAGCCCCTGTTATTATTATAAAGCTAGTAGGGGATTGTTAAACCTGAATTATTTTATTACGAACTTGAACTATAGCTATGAATTTTCTTTTCTTTCCTTTTTTATTAATACCTCAACTGCTTTAAGCTATCTAGTGTGTGACTTCACTTTATACTAATACACTTCCACTAGAGCAGAAAATTTCCAAAGAGTTTCAAAATATATATATTTTTAGGCACTAAATGCTATATTCTGGTCGCATCTAGACCTACTGTGTGTTCGTCCACTGTGGCTTTGGTTGGTTGGAGGGCTTGACATCACGAAGTTTATCTATCAGTTGGCTTGATTTAGGGTTTGGATAAGTATATTTGTTTTCCTACTACTCATAGTGCACCTGTTTGCAAGATGTGTATGTATTAAGTTCGTAGTTACCAATCAGCATAGCACCTCTCTTACCGTGTCTCAGAGTCCGTACGTCAAAATATAGTTTCCAGGAAAGTTTAAAGGAGCCTGAATGGGACTTCAGTGACGTAGTAATCACTAGCAAACTATACTTTGCGAAATATGACCTGTTATATTTATAGGAAAACCCCGGCGCCTCGAGGGATTCATCACTGCGCACCCACTAGTCAATATACAGATACATACAACTACTTTCAGCTTAACAGCCATCGAGGCCAAGTAGCCTAAGGGGCGGAGCGGGAACTAGTTAAATTCAAGCGCGGTCTAGACCCGCGGCGGAATTCCGCCTTGGGTCAACTCATGGCGGAGGTGATTACACGTCCAAATCTTTTTCTCTTTTTTTTCTCTTTTTTTTCTCTTTTTTCTCTCTCTTTTTTTCCCCCCTTTCTTTCCTTTTTCTTTCCGTTTGTTATAGTTCGGTTACGGTGGTCGTTTCGTCGAAGTGTAGCTATACTAGGGAATTTTGTATAGAAGGATCGATTGATGGGCAAGAATCGAACCGCATTGACCTATTTGCTTGCCCTACGGGGTTGCGTAATTCACTCAGCTATAAATTATTTGCTGCTTCAGGATATTTATTCAGTAGGGCTTGGAGAGCGAAAGCGCAGGATACCCAACGCGCGATGCTGCCGCCTTCATACCCTGATGTCTATTAAAGGCTAAATGTTGATTCGTGACCCAAGCAGACCAAGCAATAGAGCACCTAAAGTCAATATTTCGAATCGAGGAGAGATCATCTCTAATTCTTCGCGTTCTCGCCTCAACAACTGAGTGAAACCGCGTTACGAGGGAAATTTGCGCACCGAGAGGTATAATTTCTCGCGGATATACACTGTAAAGCCCGCCAAAAAGAAGCAAAGTGGGGAAGTAAGGAAAAAAAACCCCAAAAAAGGCACGGGTTTATGATCATAAGGGGTCGTCAGCCATCAACCCCAGCGTATGGGGGATACAACTATATGGGTAGGAACATCGTTTAGAATTGATCTGCGTAATCAGAATGTGGTTAGCGACACTTGTTATCTTGATCGTGCATCACGGCGATGACGCCATAGAGAGAAGCAAAAATGCACATACCAAGCGTCATACTCATACTAACGTCCGTGCTCTCCACCATGCGCGTAAACTCCTCAAAGCTAATCTTCCCATCCCCATCCTGATCCGCCTCCATAATCGTCTTATCCACAATCTGCTGCAACTGCATATCCTTCAAGTTACTCCCCACCATCATCTTGAGCACGATAAAAAGCTCGCCGTTGGAGATATATCCGTCGCGGTCGATGTCGTAGACTTTGAAGGCAAACCGCAGCTTCTCTTCTTTATTACCCTTGGAGCTGAAGGCCGATAAACCAGAGACGAATTCTTGGAAATCGACGTCGCCGCCGCCATCTTCATCGAATATCGCAATCATCCTGATATAGACAAGGTGATTAGAGCGGTATTCCGGTGAAAGCTTGGGTTTATAACGGGGTAGGGCAAGTTCAGCGGGAATTTACCGTGTCGCAAGTGGATTTGAGGATACTTGTGGGAGGGAAAGGAACTCATCACGTTCAATGGTGCCGGAGTTATCCTGCGACGGTAAAGTCCAGTTAGTACCGCTCCAGAAGTTATCATACTCAAAGGATAAGAAGAGTATTCGAGGAATGTATACGGACTTTATCAAGTTTCATGAACCGTTTGCGGAGTCTGTCCACCTCATCTCGGTCGACTGAAACGATGCGCAAAAAGATAACATGTCAGTGGCGCAGCGCATATTAAGCAAAGAGGAGAGGCTGAATAGTGCTCACAATTAGAGGCAGATACTATGTTGTCAAGCACCTCCGACCCGGAGTTCTGACTGCGCCTTGCGTCATACATGGCGGCGTTGTTGGGTTCGGCCATTGTTGCAGGGTACAAAGGGAGAACGGTGGTGGTTGTAGGATCAATTCGTCAGCTTATTCAGTAAAAATGGCAGGAACGTGCGTGATAGGGAGGTAAATAGAGAAGGGAGAATTGCAGGGAAATTCACTTGACGAGTTTGTTGATATTCGAAGCTTCCTGAGGCTCTTTCAGTTCCTAAGGCGGAAGTTACCAAGCACGGCTCTAGCCTAATCGGGCAAGTCATCGGCCTAGGAGATTTTGATATTGAATCACCCCGCACTAACCCGAAACGGAAGCCTAAGCGGGCCCCTGAGACCAGCTGGGTCCCCAAAACAGGCGGTTCCTTAGTGTCAAACCAACGTCAACTCATGAAAACACTGCCTTGCCACGATATTGGAATCTCCATTATCTCACCACAACTTGACTTTATTGCAATTAAAATACGATTACAGACTCTCGGATGACCCTGCCTATTGTTTGATACCCATTTTGGGCCCACTTGCCTATGATCGCCCCCATACTTTTGCCCCAGAGTTATGTCGAGGCTCGGGGGTCTGATGCGGACTACGCGTCCGAAAAAGCTCACCTCCAAGCAGCCCATCCCTGTATTTCGGGAGGATCAGATCGACCTCATTGAAGATGACGTACAAACGGCCCTACAAGCCATCGAGACTGGTGTTGAGAAGGCGGAAGAAACCGTAAGTGTTGCCCAACTGAGGTGTTGCTTGTGTGACGTCACGTGATATCGAAATTTTCGCCGTCAGCTTTGCGGCAGTATTACAGTCGCTAACAGAGGCATTGCGCAACAGGAATTCCATCTCCAAGCTGCGATAACGGCTGCCGCCCGTGGGAGTGTTGTTCAGGCCCATATTCCGACACCAGAAACGCTCCCCACCGCCCTCCAATATGACAAAGTATACCGGTCCAACTTCTCGCAGCCCGCGACATACATCCGATTCTCGTCGACAGTCGAGGATTGCTGCGGAAGTAGCTATAATATGGTGGAGGAGGATGATGTCGCACTCAAGATCATGAACCAGAAGCGCGATGCGTCGACACAATGTTCTGAAGATCAATTCGAGGAGGTTATGGCCTTCTTCGAAGAAACGGCACAGGAGAAACAACCTTTCGCCAATATCGACAACCCGCCTGTAGTGCCCTATTCTGAGATGGAAGAGCTGCTTGGTGAGTCAGTAGAAGAAAGCGCCCGAAAGTTTGCCAAGGACATATATGAGCACTGGAAATCGCGACGGACACGGCTAGGGAACCGCTCCCTACAGCCAGTCCTGAAGGTAAGGACCATCGTACCCTTTGGCAAGAAATGCGTGCTAATTCGTCGTCAGTTTGAAACCGGTCAAGATACCGATGATGGTGATCCTTATGTCTGTTTCCGTAGAAGAGAAGTGCGCGCAATCCGCAAAACTCGAGCTCGCGATGTCCAGAGCGCCGATAAACTTAGGCGCCTTAGAAAGGAGCTGGAAGATGCTCGGCAACTGGTCGCGATGGTGCGACAGCGCGAGATGGCAAGGAAAGAAGTGTTTGCCACGGAGCGACAAGTTTTCATGCAACGTGCTGAGGTCAAGGATATGAAGAGGAAACTTAATATCAAGGATGATGACGAGGACCTCATCAACCAGAAGGTAAGAAACGTTGCAAAACACCAGAGCGGACTCTTGTCGCTAACATGCGCAAAATCAGCCCAAGAAGAAGCCAGCAGAAGTACCGGCCATCCAGCGACCTACCGCTCCACAGTTGCGCATTCCCCCAAGGCCAGGAACACATACTGGAGAGGAATTGCAGCTGCTGGATGACGTACAGGCTGATAAAGAGAACGAGATTCTGCGCGATATCAAGCAGAATATTGCCAAACATATGAAGTGGAACGAAGGATTTGTAGATTGGACGACGGCACCACTTACTCCCACACCACAACCTCACTCCGAACAAGAATTCCGTCCTGCAATCACTACCGAGTATCTCCCCACCCCGCCGTCTTCTGAATCGTCCGACCATCTGCGAGATGCATTAGTTGAGGGTGTATCATTCGATGTCAACAAGCAGCTTGCTAGGTACATACGACAGAGCACTCCATCTGATGACGAACGCAGCAGGCCTATGCCGTCTTTCCGGCGGCGCATAGGTCGCGGTGGTCGGATGATGATAGACCGACGTAACATTCCGTTCAGGGACAAGATGGACGTTGATCCTATAAAACTAGATCGGTTCAAGTACGATCAAGATGACGACGAGCTCGAGCCTGTATATGAAAAGGATGAATTCGACATCCAGATTATGCAGCATCGAGCATATCTGGCAGCAAAGTCCAGAGACCAAGCTGTTGCGCAGGCACAGCTCCAGGCCCAAGCCCAAGCTCAACATGCGAGGCGTCTTCAGGCAGAAGGAGCTGCGCCGGGTAATGGTCCTCCACTCTCCTCCTCACCAATCATTGGCCTTAAGGGAGGTCAACGCCCGTCCTGAGCGGCTATATTCCCTTTCATTCCCACCTCTTGCATTATCGGCGCATTTGATTTGACGGATATGCGTGTTATCTTATTTTACTAGCGGGTTTTTTTTGTTAGCCAGTCGTTCGGTATTATTTGTTCTCTTTTTCCTCTGCCACCTTACCTCAAATCTCCTCTTCACACTCCCCGCAACCCCGATCCGTCCTCATCCCGTAACAGATTGAAGCGTACTGGGACAACTGTTTTCGGACACAGAGGGTGTGAAAAACCCCAGTTCTGTTAGTGTACATAGCTCAGAAAACGGCATTATTATAGACCGTGTAAGAATACTGCGAAGTCAGTCAAAGCGCAAGAAAATTAAGAAAGGCCATAAAAAAAGGAATAAAAAGGACCATCTAAGGATCATCTGTATTTCCCATCCTTTTCTTTTTGAAATAGCTTTTCTTAAGTTTCGACCAAGGGACAAACAGCTGTAGTCTTCGCCACGGAGAGTTTGCTCTAGACCTTTCTTCGCTTTTCAACACCATTCGGGGCATCCTCGGCTGTGCGTTTTGTGCCTTGCGCGACGTATTCTTCGATGGACGTGAGGAGCTGGGTCAGGATTTCCTTCTCGCCCTTTCTGACCTGGATTGCCATCTTGCGCCGTCGCTGTGACGGTTGGTCGGCTGTTTCAGACCCAGAAGCCGTGAGCGCTGCGAGGAACCTCTCGTCCTCACCAATGTCAGTGCTATAATCGCGACACCTTTGCCGCACTACCTCAGCGAGGAAACTAGCCTGCTCAGCGCTTAGTGTGGGTTTCGGTGCCTTGTTCCTGCTCCGGAAGTGATTCAACTGATCAGTGGAGAGGCTCAGGGTCTGGAGGACAATAAGGAGCTCGTCTGGCAATGACTCAACCAACGGTGTGGAACGAGGGATGCGTGGGATACTGTATCCGTCATCGAGGACGCCAAGATCATCTAGAAACTCAAGCTACGAACGAGTTAGTAATAGCTGTAGTGGGAGGGTGAATGGCTGCAAAGATTGCCTACCTGAGGCTGGTCCGGACCTGGCTCAATAGATCCCAACCCTGCAACCCTGCATATTGTTTGTAAGGGTATTTCAACCACATCATATTGGGCATAGTTGTCAGTGACATAGCCATATCTCCTGAGGAGGTCTGCGCGGGGTATTTCTCCATAATCATTGAACAATTCTTCACCAGTGTGCACAGACTTGATTGCTTTCATGACAAAGTAGCCATCCTCCTGGAACAGGCGAGCCTGAAAAACTGTCAGTGGATTGTTAAAATTCCATGATTACCAGTTACTCACATTATTGCGTTCACCATCAGCATTGAGAATGTCAGCTAAAGGAACCATGCCCTTTGGTAACATTTGCTGCTCATCATCAGTCACATAGCCATCTTGTCCTTCTTCTTCATCATCCTCACCCTTTTCAACATCAAAAGCGTATGCCATAATCAAGGAGCCCATTCTGTGTGCAAGAGCTAATAGGGCCTGCCTCCCTTCAGGGGATTCGTATGAGGACACAGCGCTTGGCAGACGGAAAAGATGAGGATTTTTCGAGATCAAGGGGAGGAGCCCATTCAAAATCGATTCATCCGCATCCTTTCTCCCAATCTTATTGACGACAGCACTACCTTGGAGCTCGCGCAACTCTCCCTCAGTCCAGAACATGAGGGTGTCGAAGCTTGTGGGCAGGACCGAAAAGTAAGACGCCCATCTCGATGCCCCACTCTGAAGATATTCATATACCATCACAAGAATAAGCGAAAGCCACGGATCGAGATCACTCTCAGCCAGATCAAGGTGACTTTTGAGAGACGAATTTTGAACGCTGAGGATTAGGTTGTGGGGTATGGCAAAAAGCTCTTCGTCTTCGGCGATTTCGTCACAAGCGACTACAGGAAGAGTTAGCACACAGCGGGGGAAAAGGCAACAAAAAGTATTTCCTTGCAAAAAAGAATAGGGGGACAGCATACCTACGCCTCTTCCAGAGCCTTGGAATCTCAAATCAGCAATTTTGATCTTGGGGTTGACCCTCACACCAGGGTTGCTCTTCAGCCAGTGCATGAAGGCATCGGAGAGCGAGGAGAAATCATCCACACTCGGGAAGTGGTTGGGATTTGACATATTGCTGAGTGTCCCAAAACAAGCACAGTATCAGCTGGTAATGGAGACACACAATATCGTAAAGGGAATATAATTCTCGAGAAATAACGATGACGAGACGAGCGAATGTTATAAAATCCACAGCGTCAAGGACGGTGTGGGCAATATAGAATGGTCCGCTTCATCGGATAAACTTCGATCTGGAGATAATCCGGTTGATCCCCGCTTTCCGTATTACATAAGCACTGATAGCGTCCCACCTTTTCTGATAACAAAAGCTCCATACAGAAAGCTGCGTAACGATCATTTTGCTTTTTATATACGTTACTCATTTTCTCTTCGTGCTTCTCCTTTAATAAGCCACACCTTGCTACAATGCTTGCGATAGGTCTAGAGGGCTCTGCCAACAAGCTCGGAGTTGGCCTGATTCTCCATCCCGAAGATGGCAGAGAGCCCCAAGTCTTATCGAATATCCGCCATACTTATGTTTCCCCGCCAGGTGAAGGCTTTTTACCAAAGGACACAGCTAAACATCACCGTGCATGGGTCGTCAGGCTCGTCAAACAGGCTTTGAAGGAAGGGAAAGTCACGGTTGACGATGTGGATTGTATATGTTATACGAAAGGCCCTGGCATGGGTGCTCCCCTGCAAAGTGTAGCTCTTGCAGCGCGGATGCTGAGCTTACTATGGGGCAAGGAGTTGGTGGGGGTCAATCATTGTGTTGGACGTATGTTATACCATTGCCATCGCTTATTTCTGTATACTATCTGTTATCTGTATAATGTGTCAATTGCTGTGCGATTGTTTGTGTCATTAGAACCAAGCTTTCCTTTTTACCCCCTCTTCCGGATTGCCAGTGCCAACTTGCTTTCAGAATGCCTTCTGACCAGCTCACAGATATTGAAATGGGTCGCTACATTACCGGAGCAACCAACCCTATAGTCCTTTATGTATCGGGCGGTAACACACAAGTCATTGCATACAGCTCTCAACGGTACCGCATATTCGGTGAAACCCTCGATATTGCCGTTGGAAACTGCCTCGACCGTTTCGCTCGTACACTGCACATATCCAATGATCCGGCGCCGGGCTACAATATCGAACAATTGGCGAAAAATGGAAAGAGACTAGTGGACCTCCCATATGCAGTAAAGGGGATGGATTGCTCATTTTCTGGCATTTTGGCATCAGTGGATGCGCTAGCCGCTCTATATGGATTGGGCGGTGAAGAGCAGGCAAATAAGGATGCTCTGCAGGAAGCTGCAGGGCTGGCGATTGAATCGGTCGATGGCGACAACGATAACGGCAAACCTACTCGCGCAGATCTCTGCTTCTCCCTCCAGGAAACAATATTTGCCATGTTGGTGGAAATAACGGAACGCGCTATGGCACATGTCGGTTCGAAGGAAGTTTTAATTGTTGGCGGAGTAGGGTGCAATGAACGATTACAAGAAATGATGGGAATAATGGCTCGGGATAGGGGTGGAAGCGTGCATGCGACAGACGAGCGCTTTTGCATAGACAACGGCATTATGATAGCGCAAGCGGGGATATTAGCTTACAAGACAGGTTTCCGCACAAAATTGGAAGACGCGACCTGCACGCAGCGGTTCCGGACTGATGACGTCTTCGTTC
Organism: Polytolypa hystricis UAMH7299; assembly: GCA_002573605.1. Lineage (NCBI taxonomy): Eukaryota > Fungi > Ascomycota > Eurotiomycetes > Onygenales > Polytolypa > Polytolypa hystricis. The sequence goes on along the minus strand of PDNA01000205.1, from coordinate 32,550 downwards.
AGTGGAGAGATTAATTCGAGCAATTGTTTCCCATATTTTTCGAGCATCTTGATGGATGTACTGGCGTTGTGGGTAACAGGTAGACAGGATTCTACATCCTTTGACTTTAGATCATTCTAATGTTGGGCTTTCTTTTGAAGATTTTGGTGATCGCGTCTAGTTCCTCACTGTGTATCTCTAGGGCTTGTTTACTCTAGTGGAATAACAACCCAAATCCCCCCCCCCAAATTTCAACCCCCGGTCTTCGTCTCGTCTTTATCGAAGTTATCGCTCGGTGGGCGGTGGCCGCCGGACTCTCCCAAATTGAACTGGCTCAATATGAGAAGCACTATTCGTCAGGAAATATCACCGCTTGGCGGATCGTCGTTTCTATACCCACGCAATATATCGCTGATTCCTTTCGCATCGTAACGGTTATATTCGTTAGGAGTCGCGCAGCTCAGATTCGTTCAAGCGCATAATTGGCCAGCGCGTCTGCTTCACGATTCTTCTTTCGCGGGATATGACACATTTGGCACTGCACGTGCCCATGTCTATTCTTCAGGTTAAGCATCCGTTTGCCCAGAGACCTTAGCAGACTAAAGTATGCGACGCGTCTGCCGTTCGACCCGATACCTCCAGATCGTATCCACTTGCCCATCCATATAGTAAGGGAGTTCACTAGGTAGACCGAATCCGAGACAAAGGTCACGGTTGTAATCTTCTGGTCGTTTTCCGTTATGTGGGCGACAATGTCCAGGGCCTGTTTCATCGCCTCGATCTCTGCGCGGGTACTTGTCTGATTCTCGTAGGGGTCTAGGGTTCCATAAGCATTATATTCGGAACTAAAACCGAAAAATATCCCGTATGCCGCGCGGGCGTTAGGCTTTCCATTGTTGCGGCATGCGCCGTCGATATAGACCACAAGAGAAGATGGGTCATCCTGGATCGCGGGCGAATTAACTCTTGCAATGTGCTTGCGTGCTGGTGTGGCTTTTCGTTGTTGGTTGAGATACTGCTGCGTAGTTATTGAGAAGTTGCGCACAGAATTGACGAAGTGTTGATACCCAGGACGCTGAGCTAGGTCGGGATTTAAGAGTAGCTTGTTCAACCCCTTTATCAAATCATCCATTTCGGTATGAAAGGCGTCCATATTGGATGTTTCGTTGCGTCCCTGCATCGTTGCTGTGCTTGGCAGGTGCATCATCAACGGCGGAGAAATAGTGTAGTTGCTGCAAAAGAGACGGCAAGGATAGGAAGAAAGAAAACAAAGTAAAAAATAATAATTTTTAAAGTAACCTCAAGAACGAACAAAAAGAAAAGGGTATGTGCTTCACAAGCGTGTTATGTAAAGCGCCAGGGGAACCTCGGGAATCAAAACCTTCCACAGCGCCGGGAATTCCAAGGGATGCGTCAGGTTAAGCTGCTTATCTAATCCGATATCTGTGGGCCCAGAAACCAAAGTTACAGTGGCAGCGCAAACTTTAAATAATTTTATATCAAGAGCACCTCGATGTCAGATCATGACTTGACAGCCCTCTTATCCCCTTGAATACTTCCTGTCCGGATAAAAATATCTCTTACTATATCTAAGTCTGTCAATAAATACTTGCATGCATACGAAATTTCTTGGAGTTGGAATATTTCGAGACCCCCAGGACAACCACTGAGGACGGTTCATCGCAACTTTGAGATCCCCGCCAGAGAGCCGCAGCGCTAGCTAAAGGCAGTACTAGGTTCTTTGTCCTTAACAGGAGTGAAAAGTAGAGCTTCAAAAGAGGCTATCACGATGCCATCATCAGTGCACTCGCAGGATCAGTCCATGCTGGATGTGGACCCACAAGTTCCTGAGCAGCAGGCAGAGGAAGATGAAGCTGCAGGCATCCTTGACGAACAGAGAATCACTATTGTGAGTATTATCATGCGGCCTTCCTCACTTGATTGGTTTTGTTTTGTTTTTTTCCTTTTTACTTGAGGTGTTTGCTTTACTCTGGGTTCTTGGTGAAATCAGCCCTGGTTGCCTGGCTTGCGTTTCTGCTAGATGTACTGTGGTGTTGCTCCCTCTTTAATCAAGACACGCGCACACCACAACTTTACCTTTTCCCTTTTCATATCGCAGTGCTACGTGCACCTCTCTTTGCAGCAGAAGCACCATGTGCCAACCATCCATTCTAAGCATGGAAGACCTCGCAACGCTGACAATAACCCAGCTCCCCGGCGCTCTCGAAACCGCCGCCTCCTTCCAGTTCGAAGGAGAGGATCACACCCTTGGAAACGCGTTGAGATACGTGATTATGAAGAAGTGAACTCTTTCTGTCTTTTCCTCGTCTCCCAACCCTGGTGAAGTTTTGCTGTTGGATGCTAATTGCACGCGAATTCAGCCCCGAGGTCGAGTTTTGCGGGTACACTATTCCTCATCCTTCAGAGGCGAAGATGAATCTTCGCATCCAGACGTACGGTAAGTTGATGTCTCCTTTCCTTTCATCCTTGAAGTTCCCCCCCTTCCCCCTTTACGGAAGCTGACCGTTTTTCTTCTCGTGTCCTTGATTAGATACGACAACAGTCTTTGAAGTCCTACGCAAGGGGCTAGATGACCTTATGGACTTGTGCGACGTAGTGACTGAGAAATTCACCGTTGCTAGAGATGGATTTGATGCAGAGAAGATGCAATGAGTCGAAGCGTTTGTCCTGGGTTCTTGCGAGATTTATTGATTATTATTTTCTTTCTTTCTTCTTCAGCACTGAGGTTGTGTCCACTTTATAGCCCCCATTGCTGTTTCCAACGGGGGGAACTAGCTGGATGGTGCGTGTATTAAAAAAGTTCGCGGGGTTTGAGCCTGTATATAATGAACCGTGCTACGAGGAGGGGTTAAAAAATTATGGCGTTTGGGGCGGAAATAGACTTTGCATTTTATTTTACAACTGCATTGCCCATTATTTGCGTTTTCTTTCGTCGCTTCTTGTGGGACAATGTATGGATGATCCTACAGCAACCGGAAACCCCAAGTAGAAGGAAGATATGAAAGAATACAAGGAAAAGGTGCGATTGTCTTGGCTAGACTAGATGACGTATGTACATATCTATTGATTTTTCATTTGTTTGTTTTCTTAGTATAAAAATGAAACCGGGAAAGAAGTGGTACAAGCTAATTCCGACCCTGTAAAATAGATATCCAGTCAGCGAAACGGGGATCAATTGCAGTAGCGGGTTGAGAAAGATCAAAAAAAGGAGAGGTAAGAAATTTGGGATAACTCGTACCTCCATGAAGCCAGACATGAAGTTCTTGGGTAACCTCGCCTTGGGATCCTCCTCGGGGCGGAAGTATTTCATGACTTGTGACAGCTGCTTCCAGAAGTTCAATGTCTCCTATAAAGTAAACAGGGCCTCGTTAGCCCTGATCTGATGACGTACAGCAACAGTTACGTAGACCAATAGTATCCCATAAACAGTGACACCCGGGAATCAGAATAGTTTTGCCCGTCGGGTAAAACGTAAGCTGCAGCCCCCTCTCCTCCCAAAGAGATACGACTAGAAAGTAGACCGACGGGCCCGAAAGTATGAAGGCAAAAAAAAAGAGTATATCAGACAATCCGTACCTGGTACTCCGCGTGGCTCTGGAACAGCAGCACATCGACGACGGGCAATTGGTTCACGTATCTGTGACGCTCGAATTCCTGACGGATCTTTGTGCGGATGGCGGACACGGGGAGGTTAAGAGAGTACATCGTTTGGATTTCAGGTGTCTATAACAGATATTCCAGAAAAGGAAAAAGCTTATCAGCCGGAGTCCAAATCGTACACACAAACATGCTATAGACTGATCTCGGGGGGGTGTAATCTGGCGGGAAACCAAGTTCGGGGGGGAAGCATGGGGATGCGGAAGAGGGCAGATGCTGCATTTTTCGATAAAAAGCAAACCGGGATGACGAACCGCTCGAAGCCATTCTCTGTATGATTTCAACACTCTTCTCTGCGCGTCTGGCCAATTGACAGCTATCAATGACAGGCGGTCAGTCAGTACTCTCCCAATCCCTGTTAAGCATGCCGCTGGTGTTTGCGGCTCATCCGTTAAGGACTTCAACTTACACGATCGCGTCCGTTGCGCAAGGTATGTGGGGTTCAAGACCATGATGGGCAGCTCTCGAATCAATTGAGAAGAGCGTGAGACCGCCGGGTGTATGTGTGTGCAACTCAATGAGCGAGTGGGCGGGAGATCTGATGCTCTGGCGGTCGATTCAATTGCCAGCCCGCTTTGGTCGGAGGTCGGCTGGGTCACGAGACTTGAAGCTGCTTTAACCTCACCGCCTTGGATTTCGACACTTGCTGCGGGATTCTGCCGCGAAGTTTTCATTTATCAAAATCTCCAGATAAATCAATCTTTATTGAGTCTACGGTGCGTATCGCATCAAGCAAGTCACATTGAGGGTTTATTTTGTGCAGAAACTCGATAAATAATAAGGCTTTACAGTCAGCGATATTTTATCTACCGAGCGCTTGCCGCTTCGCGCCGTCCCTCTCCTGTCCTCCTCCACACTCCCTTCCGCACCTCCTCCCTCCAGCACAGCACAGCGCATAAATAAAAAGAACCATGGCACCCAACCGAGGCTCCTCCTCCTCCTCTAAACCCTCCAACAAATCCTCCTCCTCCTCAACCTCCTCCTCCAAAAAACCTTCCTCCTCATCCTCCACATCGCGCGTCACAAAGTCATCATCCAAAGTCAAACGCCCTCCACCAAAGGAACTCAAAGCCAAACCGCGCACGGCGCCCGAGCTGCAAAAGCGCAAGAAAAAGCGCGTGTATACGGAGAAGGAATTGAATTTACCGGCGCTGAATATGATTACGCCTGTGGGTGTGACGAAGCCGAAGGGGAAGAAGAAGGGGAAGGTTTTTGTCGATGATCAGGTTAGTTTTCTTTTTTCTTTTTGGGGGGATTTGCGATAGATCTGTGGTTTGTATATACGGGAGGGAGTTTGCTAACTGGCCGGGATAAACACATTGTAGGAGAGCATGATGACAATTCTAGCCATCGTCAACGCAGAAAAGGAAGGACAAATTGAATCGAAAATGATGAAGGCGCGCCAGATGGAAGAGATTCGCGAGGCGCGGAGGAAGGAAGCGGAGGTCAGACATGAGCAGAAGAAGTCGAAACTTGTACGTTTCCCCTCATGTTGAATATTTGCATTTTGTTCTTGCGGGGCCCCTTATTAACTTTCCCGTTTTCTCTCGCGAACAGGAAGAAACAAAAGAATCCCTGAAACGGAAACGGAAACCCAAGAACAGCAGCGGCGGCGCTGAGGAGCAGAAGGATAATCAAGCATCTGCTTCGCCGTCCTCGTCGTCGAAGAAACCTAATAAGAAGCGTGTCGCTTTTGCTTAGGAATGTTTTTTATATGCAGCCTTTTTACCTTTCCTTTTTCTTTCTTTCACATATCTGGCTTAAAACAAAAAGGGTGGTGTGGTGTAGGTAAAAGAGGAGTTTGGGCGCGAGACTTGTAAACTTCAAATACTATTCATTTCAATAATTCTTCTTTGCTGTTTTTCTTGTGTATATACATCGGAAGCTCTGGCGGAGCGAAAAAAACAAGCCTATCTACTTATATATACACAACATCTCTATCCGAGGGGAAAAGAAAAACAGTATGTATGTATGTATGTATTTATGTATGTATATACAACACATGGCTGCGTAAAAAAATGCACCCAGGGTCCAGAAAATGCAGCGCTAGGGATGATGAGAGTCCGCACTGCCCGTCTAGAAGAACGACCCGACTCATTTGGGCTCTATATTACGCGAAAAGAAAATAAAAAGAAAGGGGGGGGCGCGGGGCGGTCTCTCTTAGAAAGCAGAGAAACAACCCTCCAGCCGAAAGTTCGGCAGCGTTATCTGGAAAGAAGGGAAATCAGGACCGATAGTCCCAACAACTGCCGTGAACGTCAAAAATCTGGTCGAAGTTCCCGGGCTATCGCACAATTGGCAATCCCAATTTCCTCCTCATGGGCTGGAAATCTGGTGCCGGCCCGACGCTAGGTATATTAATCGGGGTCCCCGGCTCAGGGACATTGTTCGTCTGATGGGTATCGTCCTTCTCGAGTTTGCGCGGGACGGAGTGGTCGATGTCGTGGGCCATTGTATTGAGGAATTTCACTACCTATGTTGAAGGAAATAGGAGTTAGAAGAATTGGAGGCAGGGATATGGTTAAAAAGGGGGGTGTTGCGCAGTTTCCGGGGGTTGCGCATTGAATTTTATTTCCCGCTTTGGGATGTTAGGTTGTTGGGGAATTGGGGGGCCTTTTGTTATTAGGGGGTGAACATACCGGCTTCGTGAACCATCTTGAACCACCATACTCGAACCAACTTAAATGTCCACCCCAGGAGGTGGTGCACATAACCCCATATGGCGTCTTCTTTATCTCGTTATATGGCAGTGCTTCTTTTACAGAAATCTAGATAGACCAGTCGCATTAGTCTTGGCTGTATCTACAAGGACGCCGCAGATGTGTGCAACAGAGCGGGGGAGGGGGACTTCTTGACATACAGGGTCATCTTCAGCATTAATGACGAAAAAGGGGATTTTAATACCGAAGATGGAGTCTACGGATGACGCGTCGCGGTAGTAGGCGTTTTCGGTTGGGTAGCCCCATACCGGACATTGGATTTCGCTGCAATTGGTTTGTTCTGGTCAGCTAAGTGCATTGATATTGCACCTTTTAGGTTGAGTCTGGCGAGATCGGGTGGGAGGAGGATGCTTGTCCTTTACTCAGAATACCTACCGGTCAAATTCATGCAGATATGTCGTATCCCTAATTCGCTCAACTTCGACGCGTGGATGTTCTGAGATCTCTTTGGCATGCCTAGATGTTGATACAAGCTCTATGTTAGCTTTTATTTCCAAGAAACCAGTGGTTTCATCTCATGCGATGCAAGAAAGAACAGCACAAGTGCGCTAGGAGGGTGAAACGAAGAGAACAGGAGGAAAGCGTCCACATACTTTTCAAAAAGCCTCTTCATGTTACTCCCCATTGTCCGCGAGTATATCTCCAGGCCAACCCAGGTTCTCTGGAGTGCTAAGGAGCTCACTTCGAGATTCCAGGGGCTTGAGCAGATTACCGCAGCTTCAAGGTGGCATTTGTCGCCTTCTTCGCCGAGGTACTATATATCATGAGGAACCAACGTCAGCAACGACACCAAAACAGGGGAAGTTCACGAGGTCCATTGGCGCAGGGACACATATGCTAGTCGTATACTTTTCGCTCACGCAGCAACCCCCAACGCTCTGAAGACCCAGGGAATATACGCACATTCGTCAAGACATTCGCACCCAGCGAAAACCCAATACCAAACAGCTTCCTATTCGGGAACTTCTCGCGCACCCACTGCACCATCTGGCGCACATCATATGTCGCGCGCGCATTATACAAGATCGGACTGCTAACTTTGGAATTCGCGCAGCCGCGGAAATTGACCACGCATGCTGCCCACTCGCCCTGTTGTAGTAATGGCTCAACTACATGGCGCAGGTATAACTCGTGTGAACCACCGGAGAGGCCGTGAAGGATGATTAACATGGGTCGAGTATCTGTGGAAGGAAGGGCGGAGAATTCTTCAGGTGTATAAAAGGAGGTTCGTGGGGGGAGGTCGGAGTCTGGCGATGAGGAAGTGGAGGATGAATTGGGCTTCTCGTCGCTGCTTGTGGATTCGTATGGTTCGACCACGAAATCGACGTCAAAGGTTCCGCTATAGTTCTCATTATTCGCTTTAAAAGTCCATCTCTTGTAGTAGACTTGTACATCGTCCTTATTAACCACCGTCCATGCTGTTTGAAGGTGTCCGTTGAACAGGAGCGGGTTTAACTGGCATTTCTGTGGAGTCGCAGTCTTGCACACGTCCGCAAGGGAGATGTAACTCTGTTCGGAGTCCGATGTGTCGCCGGACTTCTTGCGCCGGAGCAGAACGGGCTTGGGCGCATGGTGGAAAGAGACCTTTCCGCTGGGGAGAAGCGAAGATAGGAAGCTCATTGGTGTCCTCCGCATATGATTCCAGTCTAAAAGTATATAGATAGATAGATGTATCCTAGGGATACAGGACGGGAATGGCGTGTATATGACGGAGCCAGCTGCTGGAATCTTTCGATATAGAGATCGATCCTACCCTCGTCCGTCTCTTCTGGCCCTCTGAGACACGGATTGACTGGGGATCAATGACGTAGATGTATGTATTTCCTGTGCGACCTTGACTCGATCAGCGCGGGCTAGACAGTAGCTTCTATGTATGTATGTATCCAGTCTAAAAGCCGTGAGATATGGCGGAAACGACAGTATGTGTATGTTGCAAAGAATGTTCAGTTATTCGAATTTCGCGTGACCGTTACCACATGCCCAAGACTTTCCACTTAATAAAAAAAAAAGGTTCGCGGAGCCCATTCCCACTACTGTGGATCCCTGTTTGTATCCCCGGCAGTGCCGAAGGAAAGGTTAGTTTTCATAGATTGCACAAATCCTGTCAGTGTATGCGGAAAATAACAAAGGAGCCGTGCGACGCCGCGCATAAATTGCATCTGTTACACGCTGCCTGTCGTTTGGCGCCGTTGCGCGCCGCTGCTTGAAATTGCTCGAAAATATGGCTGGTATGTTTGTTGGACGTGGTTCTCTCGTTGATCCTTACTTTACGCCTTCAACGGCCACATGGCAAAAGGGATGTTGAGCATGAGGCCAATCATAAGGGGCATTGAACCTCGGCATTTACTGGAATGGGCTTAGCGGCAAGACACTCGGACGAACCATGTTCCGGGCCTTTAAATAGAACAAGTGCATGTCAAAGGCCATGGCATTCATGAGGGTATATAAATCAGATATAATCACACAATACATAAATGCACCCTAATACGCCGCCTGCTGTACCCAGGCATCCTATACTTTTACCAGCTGTGCTCCATTATTTCCTTTCACCTTCAGCTTATCCCAGCTCTTCTTGCCTGGCCAGCCGTCTGCGTCTTTGCCTCTATATCCCAGCTTCTTCTGCCAGCACGAATAAGCGCTCTTGTCCACGGTCGTCCACTGCGGACCAGGCCCCACCCTGTACGGATTGCAACCCTCAGCGACAAGGCGCTTTCCCATGGCCGTGATAATCCAGCTGGAGGGCTGGGACCGGAAAAAGTTAGCCCCTGGGAAAGCCACAACGCCATTCCCCGTGTTCGAATTGGTATGCGTCGCTGGCTTCACGTTGCTCGTTGACGACTTGGACGATCCACCTGGGTTCAGTGCGCCGCTCTTGACGAGGTCGTAAAGAGGACCACCAGGACACTGGGTGTCATATCCATCGCGGTGGCCCTTGATTTCGTTCCCTGCACCCTTGGAGCGGAGATACGAAATGGCATCTTTGATGCCTTGGATTTGAGCCTTTGTCGGCGTCGTGAGGCCTGAACTGCCCACCATCGCGACGACGGCGTAGTGCTGCGCGTTCAACGTCGCACCACCGTTTGCTCCGCTGTAGTAACCTGCCGGTCGGCCTTCGTATACATGGCCGTGCGGGCAGACTGCGAGGTTATACGCAATGTCAAAGTAATTTTCCGGGGATTTGTCCATTTGGAAGTTTTGGACCTCCCGCACAGCGCCGGCGCATTTCGAATGGGCGATAGGCGCGAACGGGGTGCCAAGGTAGTGAATCTTCACGCCCTTGGGGTTGCTGATGGGGTCCCAGTTTCGCTTTGGAGAACGAGCGCCCCAGCCCTTGCGAGATACGAATTTTATGGCTTGCGCGCTGTGCAGGAGGCAGGCCAGAAGGGCGAAAAGGAGAATCCGCGTTGATATGCGGACTCCGCCGCGGCGACGGCTCTGACCGTTGGATATGCGCATCCTTTGGTTTCTTGGGGCTTACTTGGGATAGGGGGCGAAAGGAAGAATTGATGGAACCGAGGTGGAAGGAAGTGCCAATGATCTATGAGGCACAAAGGTGTGAGATCCCCTTGATGAATAGAAGAAGCCTGCCCGGGAACGAAAACTCGTGGGAGGGGAAGGGCTATCTATTTATATAAGATTGTTCGTCTTCCCCTCTTCTACCAGCTCATACGGTCATCATAGCCGTATTCTAAAATATCAAGGAGAAAAATTACTTGGACGGCGACAGCTCTCCATTGTCAAGCCCATGTTGGACCCAACATGACCTAAACGAACGGACTAAAAAACAACTTGAAGCTTGTCTCATATTTTCCACATCTCCGCAATGGTCGTGATTCATTTCTAATCCACACCGATTGGCCACGGGAATAAAAATGCGATAGAGGCTTAACTAGCCTGGTGTGCAGTCCCTGCGCTCTGGAGGATAAGCACGGAATATATCCGTAGCTACATGCATGGTGATGGTAGATAAATGCTAGGGTGCGCGCTAGTGTAGGTCTTCGCGAGGCTTGTTGCTTCTCTTGAAACCCCCGCCTTGTGCGCCGACATCGTGCATTGACTGGGAGAAAAAGAAGATCGGACGAAATCAGCTCTCTGGCGTCAAAGATATTTATTTCTTTTTCCTTTTTACTTTTCCCTCGCTCATTCCTGCAGGCTGCATCCTCGAAAATGCTTCATGGAGATTCTAATTGTGTGCTATCGTATTTCCAATAATTCGCCGGGACGAGAATTCCCATCTACTTGTTTCTCTTCCTCCCTTCCTCCCCGCCCCCAATAATATTATCTATCCGCATACGTACTCGAGAGAGGAGAGAAACAGCAACCGCCCATACCCCCCGTCTCTTTTACCACATGCACTGCAGCCTGCAGGCCCCAGGTGAATACGAGAGATGTCTCTTACGTAGTCAGTAGCCGCAATGTAACTCAAATGAGTCTCTAGTCTAAGTATTCAAGTTTCGTTCAAAGGAAACAAGATAACCGATCAGAGAACGCTTGGACAATGTTGGGTTTAGTGTCCGAGATATATAGACTAAATATGTATGTACCTGCTGCCGTTGCTGCTCCACGTGTTGTTTCTACTCCGTAGTTTGAGGTTGTGATGTTCAAAATGTCAGAGTTTAAATGCCTCATACAAAATCCCAGATACGACAACACTGAAGCTTACTTTTTTGTGGTTGCAGAACATTCTCCCATTCCCTCTCTCCCCCTCGTCGCGTGCTCGGGAATTATTCCCTAAAAGAAATACAAAAAAAGAAAGGAAAATCAGGATCCCTTATGCAGAAGGAAGGAAGGAAAGCCGGAGGAGAGCGTACACATGTATTCACATACATCCATCCATATCTAAGCGATGAGGCTGAAGGGACACGCGACAATGCGGCATTTTTTGACAACTTTCAACTTCATGGATTTTGGGGGGGGCGCAAGGACTCGTACTATGCGTGCCTTTGCACACGCACACGCACACACACACATGGATTAGGAAATTCATGGCATTGGTTCCTAGTTTGAACTGATTAGCTCCTTCATGGTGGACCATCTGGGGCAAATGTTCATGATATGTCGGAATTTCGGACTATGATATGTTTCCTTTTCTTTTCCTTTTCTTACTCTGGCGCCAATTTGGCCCCCTGGTTTGTTCGAGAGTCTCGGTGTTTATTTGTCCGCCCAAGCTTTTTCACCGCGAGAAAGAAGAAAAAGAAAGACAAAAAGGTACTTCCTACTCGGAGGAAATAGTATTATAGATGATCAGATTCGGATCTGCTAGTTGGCAGAGCTTTTGTCCTACGACTAGGAAATAATGGCCACACAACCACCCCCCCCCCCTATAGACACACTTTGCTTGCTGTTCCTGTAGCAAGATAGAGCGAGAGCAGCAGGGTCATCGCTGGCTGTTGGGCCTTAGAGCTGTAAGGCTCGTTCATGATACATCCACATTTGCAAACCGGGACAAGGGGCATGGGAGTACTATGAAATGCCGAATGTCCTAAGCCCCATTCTAGGTGCTGGAGGTAGAAAGGCTCGCAAGCCCTCTAACTCCCTCAACCTCCTCGGTGTTATATATGTTGAATGTTTACGAGAGAGGCTTGTGATGTGAGAAATAAAAACTTGAAACAAATGGACCGCATCTAGGGGGAAGAGCGGGAGAGCGGGGAGTGGTTGACACCCCTGATGATTTCTAGTTCACATGTAGAGGTCAGATTTGTTATGTGTGGAGTAGATGGTTTATGATGGGCGAGAGTGTGAGTTGGGTGGCAATAAAGATATTTTTGTAAAATGTTCGCTCATGAGGGGAACGGGATGATGCTAATGATTTTTAACATTGTTGTTGTTATTACCACAAAGAGTCTAGGGGAACAGGATGAGCATTGCTGATGGGCGTTTCTAAATCAAAAAGATGGGGGAAAAAGTAAAAGAATAAGAAAACGAAATGCTCATTTTGACAAAATATTCGGTTTTCTATAGCTGATTTGCGGGGGGTATATATAACCAACCAACATCTCTAACCCTTCCAGCCCACAAGAATTAAAAAAAAAAACTAAACGAATCGTGAGAAAGAAATGAGCCAAAACTGACCAAGCTGTACAGGTCATCCTAACACATTATAGACAAAAAGAAGCCCTTACCCGGAAGTCCTTATTAATCCGTAGCTGATATAGTGCAGGGGACTCGAGAATGCCAGACACGTCTTTGCCTGGGTGCGATAGCATCGAACGCGTCGCGAATAGCTTGTTCGTGTTCATCATCCTCGACCCTCTGCCCTACGCTCTCTTTCGTAGTAGTATCCGCATCCGCATCCGCCGCCGCCGCCTTGCTAATATGCCTGATCTCCTCGACACTGGCTCCGATCTCGTATTCACCACGACACAGCGCTGTGATGCCGATACTGGCCTGTGTCGTTTGTCCAGCACCCAAAACAGGCAGTGCGCGCTGCAGCATCCCCGTCCACGCGAGCCGTTTGGATAGATCGAGCGCGATGCTGTGTGGCTGGTTGCGGAGACTAGGCTGGAGGCGGAGGAGCGGGTGGATAGGTTTAGACGTGCGGTTTAGGATGGTGACGCGGAGCGAGAGGAATGTGTTAGGCTTGACTGAGAATCTGGAATGTCCGGTTTGCGTTACAGCGGCGTCGGAGTCGCCGTCATTCTCCTGCCCTTCATAACTATGTAGCGAGAAGGAGACTTCGACATCGTCGATGCGAAGTGCCTCGACCATGCGCGGGTTTATGCGGATATTCCGTAGCTCAATCATTCCCTCGCGGCCTGTTGAGTCCTCCCGCCATGAACCACGAAGATGTTTGAGAAGTTTCTCGCGGAACCAAAAGTTCTCCCGCGCCGCAGCCTCGGCTTCAAATGTCAATTGTCGCCCGCTGACGACGAACTGGCGCTTGTTGCCTGCGTTTAGCGAAGGTATCGCTTTATGCGGATCATGTAGGAAGGCCCGGGGAACGAGGACGACGAAGCGGGAGACATGGCCGGGTTGGAGCTCGTCGACGACTTCCTGAACAACGGACAAGTTGCCACTTTTTGTATCAGCGATTCCATCACCAGGAGCAGTAGGTTCATTCACGGATAGAGATATTGATAACGGGCTAGGCCAGGCGTTGCGAAGATCAAGGAGGAGTAAGCAGTGATCGCAGCTACCGAATCTTGGCCCTGTACGAGACAACATAGAAGCAAATTCAGAATCCTTTATTTGTGAAATGGATCGGGGCGTGGAGGACTCAGGTGGCGAAGGGGAAAAGGATCCGTTGGTTAGATGTGGCTGCTGGAACTTGTTGCTCCATGCCAAATCTCCTGAAAAGGGTAGAACGTCGCAGCGAGCAACATCAACGCTGGCGTTAACGGTGACGGCCAGGGGTAAGGATAGTTGTCTTGTATAAAAGTTCTCTGGCATTTCTGAGAGCGGAACGCCCACATTCGCATAGTTTATCTGGACAACGGCGTCATGAAGACCTGGCTTGCCAAAAATTTCAATGGTGAACGTTTGACTATCTCCCGCAGCAATCGAGATGTCCTTTTTGCTCGGATCGGGTCGCCATCGTAGTGCGGGGTTCATAGAAAGCTGCAATTCTAGTTCATACACATCTGCGGGAAGATTGTCCTTATTGTTTAGCGCATATTGTAGTTGCTCTGCTGCGGAATCTTGGAACGTGAAAAGGACTGTATCAGCAGGGCAGGGTGAGTCATTTTGTAGAGTGATCTCAAATGTCCTTATTTCTCCTTCTAGAATCATCAAAGCAGACTGGGATAGAGAAGTAGATTGTATCGTTAGAGTTGGTTGTGGTCTGATCACTTTGACTTCCAAGGTATCTGGCTCGGGGCCTTTCCTGACAGGTCTAGGTGCCCCCCCGGAAGACATGGAAGTCCAGGATAGAGGGCGATCGGAGGCCGGCTCCTTCGCAGCTAGACCTAACCGTTTTAGTTTCGGTTCTAGCTCTGGCTTCCATGACTTCTTGAAGATTGGGAAACGACGCTCGCGACAGAATTTTACTTTGGCCATGCACCCGGTAATGTTCAGCGTCCCTTCGGCACTCGCAACTCCTGTAATGTATTTATCCTGTAGTGAAAAAGGGGCGAGCCATATTCCCTCTAAGACCGCTTCGAAAGGAACGCCGGTTCCTTCGAGCCTCAGGCTTTCGATCTCGACGTCAAATTCAAATGGATTTTGTAGCGTGATTTTAAACACGGCCGGTTCTTTCGCGATAAGAAGTGACTCGGAAGCTTTCGTCGTGGACTTCGCAAAGGGATTGTAGATAAACGGGCTTTTCTCTCTCGCTTCCACAGGAGCAACAGCCACGCCAAACTCGCTTTTAGATCGTCGAAACGGCTCCTTTGACCCTGAATGCTCAACAAGTTCCACACCACGAACAAGGAAATCATCCCAGTAGTCTGCTTCCAGGTGTGAGGCGCCAAGCCTATGTGCAGCGCTGACCGTTCGCTTAACGTTGTTAAGAAGCCGAACTTGCTCGTCTGGCGCTAAACTGGGGCCTCGGTGAAAGCCACCTGGCAAAAGCATGAAAGTTCTCTTAATAGTATGAAGCAGATCAACAGTAAACTGAAGCACGCCCTCAAAGTCTGGCAGCGCTTCGCAGAAATTTATACAGGCCCTCAGGATTTCAATTTTCAAAGATTGATCGCCGAACACGTTTAGAGCAGCATGCCGGAACACTCTTTCGACGATGGCATCCGCTGAGTCGTCTTCGAGTGATGGCTTAGGGGTTGTTGGTGATGATAACGATGAGGAAGTTGGCCTAATTAGGCAATCTGTTGTTCGTTGAACGCCATACGTCCGTCCTGCCAGAGCCAATAGCGTTCTCATGCTTTCTTCCATATTTCCCGGCCCCAGATCTAATGCATTAATGTCAAAGGTAGTATTGTTGAGTGCCGACAAACCGGCAGCCGGATGGATGCCCATTTCTGCGGCACCAATTTTCCGGGCCTGGACCAACCCCACCACCATAATGGAGAGTAATTCCTTCAGAACTAAAGCCCGTTTGCGATCGAGGCCTAATGTCGACAATACAGATGCAATGCCAACTAGAATTGGAACGGAATCTGTTATAGGGAGATCGGAACTGAGTGATGGTGGTAAGGCACGGAATACAAACGTCGCCATTTCTGGTTTGCGAAGTAGTAGGGAGCCACGGGGGCGGTCAGGGTAGCGAATATGTGTCAATGGTTCGTTCATAACAATATGTCGAAGAGAGTTATCATCAAGTATTCCATCTCGAACATGAGCAGCTGTTAAAAGACCTGCTAGTCTTATGACCGTCTCCGAAAACACAAGTTGCGGGAGTGCCTCATCTGTAATGTTCGCTGCTCGAGTATAAAGGTGTAGTATATGATTAGATATATCAGGAAGCAGATTTACAAGGTTCTGAAGAGAAACCGCTCGGCTCTCGGGGTGTGATTGGCCTAGGCCGTAAAGATCGGCATTGCTCATTGATGGAGTATGCGTACTGGATTTGGAGGGTTTGTCCGCAGACGGATAACAGATTTGGGGAATCTAAGAACCAGGGGATGTTAGTAATTTGGCCCATAAGGCGACGGGAGCTTCATAGTGTAAACATGGGATTATTATACCTGGAAATCCATCCCAGCCCACCCAAACATGAGCAAACACAGCAGGATCAACTCGAGTCCCTTGGCGTGCCATACATAATCGCTGCCACCCCTGGCGATGGTGGCGCCCTCGACGAGCTCTTTCAAGGCGTCCGGCCAACGTCCAGCCTGGAGAAAGAGATTCCCAAGAACTATACTCAAACGGCCCTTGATGCGGGTCTTATTCCTATCCCCGGCAGCTACGGAGCCTATACCAGAAGTTGACATGCGGTCGCGGCTATGCTCTTTCGACCCTGGTTTGGAAGAGGATCTAAGAGCTGCCGTCGCTCGGTTTGCCAGCTGTATAGAGCGCGTGATTTCATCAAATGTCGTTGGTGACTCATGTCCTTTTGAGGGATAATCGGGTCCAGACAATGAATTTGATTGGCCATTGGGCCTTGAAGGCAGCTGCGCAGGCATAGTCATTCTATGTTGAAGTTTATCGATAGGCCGTGGTTCAATCGCTCTGCGTGGGCCCCAGGAAGAAGCTTTGGGTGACTCGACTGCAGGCCATTCCTGCATGGCTTCAGCAAATTTACCCAGCGCGCCCAGTACTACGGATGTGATATCGCACATCACTGTCTTCATCGTAGTTGAGCTGGAAGCCTCTGGTCTTGGGACCCATGTTACCTCCTCAGGACCAGTTACCAGCTTATCCACCCCATTGCTGTCAAAAACGACAAGCTGACACGCAAGTGATCTCGGATATGTTTCCTTCAAGGCATGTAGTTCACTTAAGAGATCCTCGAGCTCTTTGGGGTTTGGGTGACTTCCTGCCTCTGAGCTCTCTGAACCATCCTCCAACTGTGTGCCGTCCGCAATAGCTATTATAGCAAGGGGCTCTCGAAAAGTCTCAAAGGGGAACAGCTCTAAATGGGACAGGGGGGGAACGGAGATGGACAGGTCATAGACTACCATGCCGGACGGAAAAGCTAACGGGGAAAATTGATCTGGCAGCAGGATTGAATATTAGTATACGTAACATGAAATATTGGTGGCGAAATGGAATATCCAACCATACTTCTGTTGGCTCGTCCGTCCGGACTCACGTCACCTAACCGTATAACATTGTGGGCTTGGAGCCGCTTGGCCAATTCAAGGAACCGCGAGCGCCTGATCTTCCCTATGGGAAGCAGTAGCACACGTAAGCGCGCCGGCGCAATCGGTGAAAGAGGGTCAACGGCCATCCTGGCATCTGGGAGGAGTAGGGGGAGCGCGTGCGGCGCAAGAGACCGTTGATTGAGTCCAGCAAAGGTTAATCATAAGCAGATAGTAACAGCATTGCTTGTGTATATGGGGGGGGATTCGTTCCGGGGAAGTAATAGCTACTATGCGTGATCTCTGCTCGTGCTGATTTGCGCCCAGTCACCAGCACCGTTCCTGATGCTCTCTCTCTATATCGACTGGGGAAGCTCCGAACTTCCATGCGGTGATGGAGCCCGAAACGCCAAGGCTGCATATAAGGTCTTCATAATCTTCCGGACGGACTAAGTCAGGTGACTACGGACGGCGGAAAATGCCACTAACGCCAGATTGGAGATAAGGCTGAAGTAAGCAGCTTGTCTCGTCGGCTTCCCCAGGTCTTAGATCTTCCACGGGAAGCATCGTCATACAGCCGCATGAGTGCCTCAGGAGTCAGAATCCGTCCCATTGCTGCAACACCCAGGAAATTTTATTACGGGCGTCTAAGGCGAACTCCGGCTTGCCACATTCAGCCTTACTAATAGGATACGACTGCTGCGCCCTATAGTACACACAACTTGGCTACCTAGAGCTCCGCAGCCTTATGTCTGACAGGCGTCGCTCTTGTGCAGTCACATTTTTCCTTATTGCTCTTGGGGAGTTTGCTGCCGACTGTGATTTTGCGGAACTGAAATAACGAAAGAAACTGGGATTTGCTGGTTATTGATTCTTACGATTTAACTCCCACCATGGCGAGGAATATCGACTTTAACGCCTTGAAGGCGCGCACGATGGGCGCTGGGGATGACGAGGAAGCTGTGACCGTGAACACCCGTGCCCTAATAGACAAAGTTCTGGCCCGTTATTCTGGAGAATGGTGCGTATACTCCTGGAATCAGATCTTTATCGCATCCACCACTGCTTCGGGTGACTAACCTTCAGACAGGACGGTCCTACGGGAGCTGCTCCAGAATGCAGCTGATGCCTCTGCGACCAGAGTAACAATCAAGTTCGAAACTGTTCCCTCCACGAGCGTGCCTGCCCCTATTGTCGCCGACCCAACCACGTCCCTAAAACATGTGATAGCCCATCATACTCTCAAACGCCTCCTACTCACGAACAACGGCATCCCCTTCACGTCAAACGACTGGTCACGGCTGAAGCGTATTGCGGAAGGGAATCCAGACGAAACAAAAATTGGGGCATTCGGTGTTGGGTTCTATAGTGTGTTTTCTGATTGTGAAGAACCATTTGTTTCATCAGGAAACAAGGCGATAGCATTTTATTGGAAGGGAAACTCCCTGTTCACACGTCAACTACAGTTAGAGGATGCAGATGCGAGTCTAGATACAAGTTTCGTTCTTGATTACAGGAACACGACCTCATCAATACCTGCCCTCATGCCACTTTGCCAGTTTCTCGCCAGTAGCCTTACATTTGTTGGCCTGGAGTCTATCGAGCTTTGGATAGACGACTGGAATTTGTTGAAACTGTCAAAGAAAATAGCCCCGAGCGTTGGCGTCAACATACCCAAGGATGTGGAGACGAAAACGGCGGATGGCCTCATGAAAGTGGCAAGTATAATCCGAGAAGTTTCCCAGATAGATGCTTTAACCATGAGAGCGGTCACCTGGAGACCTCCGAATGCGTCTTCCCGGTTTGAAGGTACCAAAACCACAGATAATACAACCTCCCTCCGGAAATTCTTTTCTCGCTTTACCGGATCAGCCGCTACTAGTCAAAATGACAAGGCTATAAAAACTGAGAGTGAGGGAGATCACATAGTAAATGAGGATCTAACTAGCACAACCCTGTCCTCAGTGTTTCTGCATACCTCTACTGCACATGTTCGCACATCTGTTAACCAGACATTTGCTCGTGAGCTTGAGCGTGCGACGAAGAAACCTCCACCAAAGTCGACCACCCTTGCCATACTGACGTCCTCACATAATGTTTCTACGGCATCCGGAGGGTCAGATGTTCTATCCTCCGTTCTTCCTTCAGGAGGAGGCAAAATTTTCATCGGGTTTCCTACTCACCAAACTACTGGCTTGAATGTTCACATATCGGCACCATCTGTGATACCGACAGTTGAACGAGAAAGCATAGATTTGAATGCTCGTTGGGTGCGTACTTGGAACCTAGAGCTCCTTAGAGCTGCTGGCATAGTCTGCAGGATTGCGTGGTCTGCAGAAATGGCATCGCTGAATGAGCGGATCAGCTCTAAAATATCCCGGTCCGGCAAATCTAAGCTCCCCAACGAAGTCCTCCACGCAGTTTTACCAGAAGCTATTCACACTTGCAATCAGTTTGTATTCCGTGAATCAACTCCCACTTCGCAAGTGGGCACTGTAATCGAGGATTCTTTCTGGACCTGCAGTAAAAATGCATCTCTGGAGGTGTTGTCCACTTGTGGCATAATACCAAGTCATCAGGTTCGAATCGCGCCGAAAGACCTTAGCTTTATGGATAGAATTCCTGTTCTACCGGAGGAGCTTATGACAGGCTCGAAGGACTTCGTCAAACGCCTAACAGACTTTGGACTGGTTACGGATATAACAGTTTCGGATATCAAGAAGGAGCTGGAAGCTAATGCCCTAAACGACAAACAGCTGGAGGAATTTATGGTTTGGATAACGCGCCAAGCCGCCATAGGCGACATTGACATCTTGATGATCAAATCCCTACTCAGTGCTGTAGTCGCTAACGAAGAAAATCCCGATGGCAGACCTAGTCGTGTCTTGGTTCTCGCTGACATTAGGTGCTTTGTCAATCCGAACCGCATTCCAGTTGATCTACCCATGCCTCTCTTTGTCATGCCGTTTAGATACACTAAGAACTTTAAATCTACGCAACTTGAGTCGTTAGGTTGGCGTGAGCTACAAGTTGATACCTGGGTACGGTGGCTCATCGAAAATTCAGGCAATAGGGCTCTTCTATCCTTGGAGCAAGATATGACCCAAGCAGCGTCCTTTTCCGCACAAGTTCTCCCCGTTTTGTCGAAACAATGGGATAGCCTTGGCACTCAGGCGAAATCTTTGGTGGTCGAGCTCCTGCAAGGACGTACAGTGATACCTACGAAGTTAGGGATGAAACGGCCTCCAGAGACTTATTTTCCATCTGTACGGCTCTTTGACGATCTCCCAGTCGTCACCGGGCTCAACAACGTAAAAGAAAAATTTCTCTCCGCCATTGGTGTACGAAAGACCGTGGACCTCAATGTTATTTTCGAGCGGCTTCTGAACCCAGCCCATCCTCCGGTAGACGAGAAAGGCACTGGCAAGAAGAAGTGGAGTCATGTTGATCTAATCAAGTACCTTTCATCCGTTTGCAATGATATACCTGCACAAGACATTGAAAAACTCAAGCAAGCCAAAATTTGCACTGCTGAAGGAGATCAGAGCATGGGTGCTGGGGGCACGCGTTATAGGGTCTGCGAACTCTATGAGCAAGATGATGCGTTGCGAGAATTAGGATTACCGCTACTTTACTGGCCTGGGAGATACTCGCCCACAAGCGCCGAAGGGAAGTTCCTGACGCGCTTAGGCTTGAAGAAATATCCCATCGCGGCTGAATTGATCCAACTGATGGGGCGATCGGCGTCTCAGAACGATTGTAACCTTCGGGACAAAGCATTGGATTATTTTATTGTCAACCACGTTGCGCATGGTTACAGCAGCATTGACTTCAGTCGAGTAATAACACCGTTCTTACCTGTTGATGGGTCTGCGAAATTAAGCACACCTAACAAATGTTTCACCGATGAAGGAGCGTCTCTATTCGGATTTGACCTCTTGCGAAGAGACCTTCACCTTCATGCTTCGAAATTTGGTGTAAAACAACACCCTCCTCTTCATGATTGTATTAATCTTCTCACTCATAGCCCCCCGAATTCGAAGAAAGAGGCCACAGTCTTGTTCAAGTATTTTGCTAGCCGGCTGGGTGAGATTAATTCACTTACTGCGAAACGCATCGGCCAAGCATCAATCGTTCCCATTGTCCGCAGCGACTCAAAATCTAAGGGTCTCTTTGAAAAACCTGTCCCTGTTCGTCATGCTGCTCCTCAGGGCTGCTATCTTGGTGAAAGCGAGGACTATGGAGAGATCTTTGAGTTCGTCGACTTTGGCCAGGAGGCTAACCTGTTCCTTCTTGCATGTGGATCGAAACGACAGCCAACCAAGGCTGAAGTCGCGAGCATCCTGGTCAAAGAGCCGGCTAAAATATCAGCTAAGCTCCAGAGTCCTGAAAAATATTTGAACTTGCTTCGAAGCATTGCGGAGAGCCTTTCGGTCATTAGGAAAGACCGAGAGCTATTTAGGAATATGCAGACTGCACCGTTTCTTCTTGCAAGTAGAGAGTTACCTCCGCGAAAATCTGCACAGCGGGAGAAACTCCTGGACTTAGATGACGAGGACGAGGAGCAAAGTATCAAGGAATGGCAATTAGTTAGCGCAGCTGATGCCATCATTGTCGACGACTATACCAGCTTTAGTCTATTCAAGGAGAACATTCTTGCCGCGCCGCAGGAAGAGTCTCTAGAAGATATGTACATCGCTCTTGGCACACCATGCTTAAGCAGACTCGTCGAGGAGCAGGCCCGATGCGGTGCAGTGGTTGCTGATCAACGCCCCGCCCTCAAACTTCAAAAGCAGATCTATGAACGATCCAGACTCTTTCTACACGATATGTCTCGCGATGCAATACGGCATGATTCTAAATGGCTTGAGAAGAAGTTGACTGTCCGAGCTGTTCAGTCACTAACTCTTCGACGTTCGCTGAAGGGCCGCAACGCCTCGCACGTCGAGAAGTGGAATGCTGTCGTAACCCAGGGCCAAGGGGAACTGGTGCTATCGATCTGCGCTGGGAAATTTGATTTTTACCAAATTAGCCAGGCTCTTGTTCATTTGATTCTCACCAGGCCGAAGCTTCACTCGGCCGTCACGTTCGAGATGTTACTGAAAACGGATCTGTTGGAGCTGCGCACCAGAGGGTACAATGTGGAGAGGATCCTGAGACAAAAAGCTGCAGAGGCTAGAATGGCGGAAGCCCAGCGCCAGCAGCAACTGGAAGAGGAGCAGAAGCGAATACAGGAAAGTGAAGTGGCGTGGAGACAGAAGCAGGACCAGCAGCAAGAGGCTAGGAAGAGCAGTGAAGGGTTTTCGATGCCAGGCATTTTTCCTGACAGTTCGGGCCCGCGGGACAGTAAAGGCGAGAATAAGGAAGAAACCGACACATCTCAGGATCGAGGTTCGGGTGGTTTGTTTTCTAATCTTACCAAACGTCTTGGTCTTGATGATAGCCGGACGAATTCTCCGTTCCAGTCTGCACTTCAAAACATCCGGGATGCTACTACTGGCAATAAGAGCTCAGCAGAGCCTCCGCCGCCTTATTCTGTCGACGATCCCAAGGAACCCAAAGTGATCGAAGAGCCTCATAACACTGTTACTTCTCCACATAAGTTGCAGTCGAACCTACTCGCTGCCGTTCAGAAATGTCGACCACACGGTTCATCTTCCGTCTACAACCAAGGCGAGAAGGACCAGGTCGTAGAGACCAAATCTTACTGCGACGAACGGCCTGGTCATGACCTAGTATTCGCGGCTGATGGTGCGCACGGCATTAGGATATTCGTCACTAAGGCTCTCGGAGACAAATCTGCATTTCTTTCGCAGAATTCTTCTGGCCTCACCGAGTTTACTAAGGCGTTAAGTGATTGCGCAAAAATTTTCGCTGTGCGCATGGACAGCATTAGTATATTCTATGAGCCTGCGGGAAAGACGATTGCGTTTAACAGCCAGGGTAGCATCTTCTGCAATTTTCACTACTTCCAGCAACTACATCTCGAGCAGCTGGCTAAGGGCGGTAGCAGAGAGGATTCTCTGGTTTACTGGTGGGTGATATTCTGCCATGAGCTGGCGCATAATTTGGTTGCGAGCCATAGCTCTGAGCATAGCTTCTATACGTAAGTACTACCCCCCGCTGATTTCGGCATCCCCCCCCTCACCCATTTCTTTTCTTTTTTCTTCCCCGTTCGCGCATGGTTATCTTCACGGGCGTACTAATGGTGTCGGGTTTTATAGTGAGGGTTTTGTCGCTCAATACTTCCCGAAAGTCGCGGCAAAAGTGGCGGAATATGCTGCGAAAGACATACGCAGAGAGCAGTAATTTTTCACGGATCCTGACTATGTGATATGACTTGGGAAGCGGCGTTTGTAGAGGCGATTATTCATTGGCTTTAACCATGGGTATTTTAGCTTCTAGACTACTAATAGATGGATGGCTGCGGTAGCTACTATTGGTGATTGTCCTAAGATAGATAAGAGGAGCAAACTAGAAGAATCTCACCTTCGCCTTCTTTAGCAGGGCATTTTAATGGTCTTGTTCACCCCAGGCCACGTCTATCATAACCCATCGGGTTGTACATGGACGTTAAACTTGATTAAATAATAATAATAATAATAATGGTCTTGTTCCTCTTGTTCTCAGGGGTGGAAATATACACATATCACGTAATCTTTAGATATGGACTCCTCGGACAATCACGCTTGGCGGACCAAACGCTAGAACAGCGGGAAAGAGGCCGGTTCATGCTGGCGATCTTTTCTCAACAACAGTGCCAATAATAATATTGACTTATTAGATACGCAGCTGCGCTTCATGTACCGTCTTCCTTTGTATGTGCATAGACAGAACATAATCATGGCGGCCAAGCGCCCGGAATGCTTTGTTGGTGAGATTCGGCTATTTCCCTTTCCAGCTTAGAACAACCATTTGCTAAGAAAAGTTTAAACTTTTTGCCGTCGGCGCTTTATTTTTTTGCTCACCGTTGCCTGCAGATTAGACATCAAGCTAGAAGAACAATGCCTTTTTCCCACTTTATATACTGAACCTTTTTCTTTTTCTTTCGAATCACATTGATATGTTGTAGTATTTGCCCCCAGCTTAGTTAGTTGCCTTGCTTCCTCTCCGTTTTCCGTCTGTTGGCGCCTGGACCTTGATCGACCCTTCGTATGAGTTGAGGTCGAGTTGACAAAGATCACTGCTATGGTCCCCCGAAACTCCTAGTTACTTGTCTAGGAAGAGTTCATACTTTACGCTCTCTCATTCATTTCCTCTTATTCTTATTAATTTCCTAATTTCCATTTCCCCCATAGCCATGGTTCAAGCGCCAGGAAGCCGCAGGAGTCCCGCAACCCCACCCGGCAAGAGAATCCTCTACCTCGATGCTTACGACTCCTTTTCCCGCAACATCATTGACATGCTTGAAACAAATCTGGATGTCACAGTTACTGAGCTACGGATAGACGAACATCTGTCGCAGCCGTTTGAGGAGTATGTTCGCCAGTTCGATGCCGTAGTTGCTGGCCCAGGGCCCGGAACACCCCTTAAACCGGGTGATGTCGGCTTTATGACATCGCTCTGGGAACTGGATAATATCCCCGTGCTGGGCATATGTCTAGGCTTTCAGAGTCTGTGCCACTATTTCGGCGCGGCAATCGAGAAGTTACCTGAGCCTCGACATGGACGGGTTAATAGCTTCACGCATTCGGGAACGGATATGTTTGCTGGACTTGCGTCCTTTAACGTCACGTCATATCACTCCTTGCAGCCTACGTTGGGTCACGTAGTGGAGACGGCGCCGGATATGCCAAATCACCCGCTACGCTGGGACCCGAGTGCGCAATGCGTTGACTTGGAACCTCTGGCTTGGTTTCAGGGGGACGAGTTTCCGGATCAAGCGAATCTTATGGCTGTTGCGCATCGAACGAAGCCGTTCAGGGGGGTGCAGTTCCACCCAGAGTCTTGCAAGTCTGATCTAGCTTGCGTGCAGTTGATTAAAAACTGGTGGATATCGGTGGAAACGTATAACACAGCGTTCCGTCCGGTTATTCCACGAGTCTCGCTTCCGTCATCATCATCGCCACTTTCGTCTCGGCCAGACGCCGAAGATGCAAGCAATCTTCCAGATCCGATTTCTAGAATGCTTCAGTGGTGCGAAAGTTCAGGTGGCAAGTTACATTATCGGAGTCTTGAGAACGGCTCCTTAACGGCAGAGAGGATATGCGAACTTGTTGATGTACCAAGTTCCCAGAGCGTAGTTTTGGAATCGAACTCTCGGTACTGCATCATATCCGTTCTCAGCCCGGGTGCATGGACCTTGGAATACCGCGCGTCCGCGAACCAGGTTGTTATAGTACGGCCTGAAGGAAAAGAAGATCGAGCAATACTTGGTCTGTCACCAGAGATGTTTTGGGATGCTGTGCGGATGGTTATGAGTAAGAAGAGAGTTCCTGACGGGAACCCGGCAGTCCCATTTTGGGGAGGCTTTATGGGCTTTATTTCTTATGAGATGGGTCTGTTAGAGTTGGGGATTGAGGATGACGGAGATGACGGGTCTATGGATGGCGAAAAGACTGCCGATGCGTGCTTATTATGGGTGGAGCGAAGTATCGTTATGGACAGAGTGACCGGCAAGATATATATACAATCTATCCGGGAGGGCGACAGCGACCTAGGAGAATGGCTTGATCTCACCCTAAAACGTCTCGACAAATTTCTATGGTCGAATTCAACGGACCACGAAGCACCTGCTCACATCTCCTCCAACTCCCAACCTCAGCTTAACAATTGCTATGCCCCCAAACCTCTCAGCAGATCCGATGATATCCTCGCGAACCTAATGGTGCAAGGCTCCCAGCTCATAAAACCCGATGAATTGAGCTATAAGTCAAAAATCGCAGCCTGTCAAAAACACATCCGCAACGGCGACTCTTACGAACTCTGCCTGACTGCCCAGACCAAAATTCTCCTCCCAACTTGCAAGACTGAACTAGGCAAGACCACCCGCCCCTGGATCCTTTACAAGAATCTTCGAAAATACAACCCCGCATCTTTCAGCGCATATGCAAAACTAGGCAATGCAAAAGTCATCAGTAGCAGCCCGGAACTCTTCCTCCAATGGGACCGCGAAGCAAACTTTGACATGCGACCTATGAAAGGCACAGTGAAGAAGGGGCCCGGCATGACGCTGGAAAAAGCAAAAGAGATTCTCGATACGCCCAAGGAAATGGGCGAGAATCTGATGATTGCGGATCTCGTTCGCCATGATTTAGGCGTTGTGTGTGGATCTGGTGGTGTGGAAGTGGCTAAATTGCTGGAAGTTGAGGAGCATGCGCGCGTGTATCAGCTTATTACCCGGGTCAAGGGCACTCCACAATTCCCTTCCTCCTCTTCTTCAGAATCCACGACGAATGGAAACAATGAATCACCCACACAGAAACCGCGATTCCCACACGACTACAACGCCCTATCCAAATGCTTACCCCCGGGCTCCATGACGGGCGCCCCAAAAAAACGCTCCTGCGAACTCCTCAAGAGCATCGAGCGCGGCAACCGCAGCGTCTACTCCGGTGTCATGGGATACCTTGACGTCGGTGGCGCAGGCAGCTTTTCCGTCCTGATTCGCACTGCGTTTAGCTGGTCTGATGGCGGCAGTAGCAGCAGCAGCGGCGGAGGCAGTGGCGAGCAGGAGATTTGGAGGATTGGAGCGGGAGGCGCGGTAACAGCGTTGAGTACGGCACAGGGTGAGTGGGAGGAAATGAATACGAAGTTGGAGACCGTGTTGGATATTTTCCGGCCGAAGGAAGGGAATGGAAACGCATGATCTGTGCATTAACGATTTCCTTTCTTCCCTTGATTTTTTGTGTGGATTAGACTTCTTCTTTTTTCTCCCTGCCACCTCCTTTCATCAGGAGGTGTCTTTTATGTGATATGATATGACAGCATGTTGGGCATTTTGAGGGTAGGGCACAGGATATTTTATTTTTGCAGGAAATCGGTGAGCGAGCATGTATAGATTTAGGTAGAGCAGTTTCAACACTGAGTAATGGATTTGTTTGATATGTTATCATCTCTGGTGAGTAGACATCTTAGGTCTTTACTGGAATATATGTAAGGAGATCAGTGAACAATCACATACTGGTGCACTTCAAATATTATATTTACCATCTGTATAGAAATAGGCTCCTTTGACATTTCAATTGACATTATTTTCTTACCTTCCCAATGGTCTGGCATGCTCCGGGATTTGAGATCCGACGAGGCTTGCATCTGATGTTGTTGGCTGCTTTCGAGGCCAACCATTTGTGCTGGGATGCAGATGATCCTTGCATATGGGTCAGTGTTGTAGACATGCATGCAACTAGTATCGGGACATTTTCTCAGCTGGCATCTTATAAGAATTGAGGTGAATGTACATACATACATACTACCAGTGGAATGTCTCTGCTGTTGATGAGGCTCTTGTCTTTATGGCTGCCTGATGTGCTAACATGTGGATGCGACAGACAGCAGAGCTTCTTCATCACTGCGGCTCCTGTTCATCCATTTATTTCCATTCACATTCACATTCACTATCTGCATTCACCCGTCAATTTATAACAGCATCTTCCGCTCTTTTCCTCCTGGAAACCTACATACCAATCTATCGCTAAGAAGGATGCGCAGTCCTCGAGAGTTGCGGTAACGCGCTTTGGCTCGCAACGCGTCCCCCCACCCTTATCCGCTTGAACCTCTAGTCTCCCTCGACAGCACCAAAGCAGCTATATCTAGGCCCTCTCTGTGCAGCTGGAGGCCTCAAAAACGTGCCTGTTCTGTGTCTTGTTTCCCCAATTTATTTATTTGTAGCGTCTGCTGTGAGCCAGCCTCGTTCTGTCCCTATCAACCCCACCTTGAACACACAAGGCTTGACAATCGCTTGACACCACCCACGGCTCCCCCCCCTCCCTCCTCATGGAGATCTTTTGTCGAAACATCCCTGAACAGGTTCACGAGAAACACCTGGAAAAGGAGTTCACCCCTGTGCTTGCTGCGTTTAAAATCTACACCTTTCACTGCCGCAGACTTCCCAAGCGCAATGCCTTGCTTACGATTAGCGATATCACCAAGGCTGAACGCCTTCTCGCCCGCTATGGACAGGACGAGAAGCAGACCAAGAAACCGGCCCAGTTGCTCAGAATGTTCGGACGCGTAATCTACCTGTCGCCAGGCAAGAACGCGCCTGATGAATTCTTCATCAGACATCTTAACGAGAAGGAAGAGAAACGATTAACCCGTCGTTTGCCGACTATTCCTGCTGCAGAAGGTGCTGCCGTTAAACGCGTCAAGTCATTCTATATCATGTCCATGTCCTGCGGTATGTGGGATTATGCGGGCAGTCAACCACTTTTCTTGGACTGCTTTCGCCTGGGTACGGGAGGAAATGTGCGGTTTGGCAAGACGGCATTGAGGATCACCTTGGAGAATAGACCGTCGATGTTCCAGTATCATCTTGAATTTGCCTATGGCAATATACTGTCGATATACCTAGGTGCACCTGCTGTCGTCGTCACGTCTGATACTGCTCCACGGCTCTACGTTGAGGAACCGATGAATGAGCTGACCAAGCAGATGGAGGCTCTCTTTGCGCGAAACGGTGTTTATAGGAAGTCACCAAAGAAAAGAGTGGGCCATTTTGGTGGTGAGCATGAAGCTGTTGCGGGAACTTGCTTTACCTATAGGTTTTTGCTTCGGGACCCAAGGGATATCGCTCGCGTCCGCGACCTGAGGAACGAACGCTATATCCCTCCCATGAGCCACTGGAGCGACTATTCTCGTTCGATTGGAGCACCGTATAAGGACTATATGGAAAGGTTTGACAGAGAGATTCTAAAGCAATACGTACCTTATCGGATTAAATTCCAGTTCCAGAAGCTGGTGTGGAACGGAGTTTTAGCTCCAATGAAGGCGTTGCACATATTTCCATATGTGCAGGAGCTGGTGCGTGATCATGGCGTGGATGTTGTGGTTACTTCTCTTAGTCGATTTGCCCTCAAAATGCAGTTTCCTGCGCCAGATGTGGACCACGAAGACGTTGAAGTACCTCAATTGATGGAATCTCTGGCAAGCTATGTTGAAAACATTGCTGAGGAGCACGCTATCACCCGTGATGGTAATGATAGTTCAAGTACATCAAATAATATCCTGGTGCACCGCATCCATGTGACGCCATGTGCAACCTACTTGGTTGGACCATCTCTCGAAGCCAAGAATCGAGTTCTGAGGAAATATGCTGGTAATATTGACAATTTTCTGCGCGTCGAATTTATAGACGAGACTGGTGAGCCTGTTCGATACGACCCGAAATCTAATTTGGACGACATCTACCACGGTCGTTTTAAAGGAGTTTTGAAAAAGGGCCTTCGTGTTGGAGGTCGCCTATTCCAGTTCCTAGGGTTCTCTCACTCCTCTTTGCGCTCGCAGACTTGCTGGTTTGTTTCACAATTTGTGGATGAAAATGCCACAGTTTGCGATGCTCGTACGATTATCGACCAGCTGGGCTACTTTGGCCATATTTTCTCGCCAGCGAAACAGGCTGCTAGGATTGGCCAGACATTCTCCGACACCTTAACTTCGATTTCTATTTCACCCGAGTGTGTGATGATGGATGCGCCGGATGTCGAACGCAACGGGCGAGTGTTTAGTGATGGTGTCGGGACTTTGTCGAAGGACGTGATGTATAAGATCTGGAAAGAATATGCGGGTCGAGCGAAGGTCAAACCGACTGTTTTTCAGATTCGCTTTGCTGGTATGTCGCTTCCCTTCATCATTTTAATACATGTATACATTTGTTTAACCTGTCAATTTCCGTTGGCATCATATCTCCTAGCTAACTTTACTTTTACATATAGGGGCAAAAGGAATGGTGTCCCTGGACAGCACAAAAAAGGGTGAGTCCTTGATGCTACGGAAATCAATGGTCAAGTTCCCAGCCAAGGATTCTTGGAACATTGAAATATGCGGCTCAGGCATCCAGAAGCTCCCTTTCTACTTAAACCAACAGATCATCAAGATCCTAGAAGACCTTGGTGTGGCACCTTCAGCATTCCTAAAATTACAACAGGATGAAATTACGCGGCTGCAGGACACGATGAAATCAACAGCACAGGCTGCAAGATTCCTGGGGGAAACATCAGTCGCTAAGTGTCTAAGACTTGAATGGGTGCTTCAGTTACTTGAGGGCTTTGACCTGAATTATCGAGATGATGCATTTTTGCGGAACGTTATGGAACTGGCAGTCTTGGTCAAGCTGCGGGATTTGAAATATCGCGCGCGAATCCGTGTCCCGAACGCTGTTACTCTCTATGGAATTATGGATGAAACAGGAATACTCAAGGCGCACCAGATCTTCTGTCCCATCCTCAGCGATAGTGGCCACAGAGAAATCCTTGTCCGGGAGAACGTTGTCATAACGCGCTCTCCAGCCATGCATCCAGGCGACGTCCAGCTCGTCGATGCCGTGGATGTCCCCGAAGACTCTCCGCTACGAAAGTTACACAACTGTGTTGTCTTCAGCAAGTGGGGAGACCGTGATCTACCCAGTATGCTAAGTGGCGGGGATCTGGACGGAGATCTTTACAATATCATATACGACACCTCCCTTTTGTCGGTTACGACCTATCAGCCTGCTGATTATCCCCGACCGCAGGAGGTTGTGCTTGATCGGCAGGTCACGAAGGATGATATTGTGGAGTTCTTCATTTTGTTTATGCAACAGGACCAGCTGGGTCGCATAGCTACGGTCCACCAAGCTCTTGCTGACCAGCGGCCCGGGGGGACCCTGCACCTTGATTGCCTAAAACTGGCCGAACTGCATTCTGTCGCTGTGGACTTCTCAAAGAGTGGAAACCCTGTATGTTCCCCTTTTGTATCTACAGAGAGGAAAACGGTTTCCTCGTCCATAACTAACCTATGTATTCTTTAGGTTGACCTCACCCTGATCCCCCGCTTTCCACGATATAGACCAGACTTCATGACTCCAAACCCTCGGGTCCACATAGCAGAGAGTATATCCGTACTCGAAGAGCAGGATGAGAAAGTTGTTGACGACGATGACGACGAAGAGGAGCGACAACCGATGAAGTTTTATAAGAGCGAAAAGGTCCTCGGTCATCTCTTCCGAGCCATCGATGAACAGGCCTTCCTCAAAAAGCTGCAAGATGCTGGACAGCGTTCTAGTTCTGCAACTGGTACACCTCCTATTTTGCAGAGCTTGTTGGCGTATGTGGGGAGGGAAACGCAGGGGTTTGTTTGGGACCATCATATCGAAGAGGCGCATCGTATTAAGGAAATGTAAGTTTTCTCTTCCCCCCCTCCTTAAATACCCCGTTCTTATATGTTGCCGAATAAACCCCCGAAGGTGCCTCATTGATTTGTGAAAAATCATCCTTTGCCCTCTGATATACATTTATTTTTCCTTCCTCTATTTCTGACTCTCATGGCTAGATACGATGATGACCTCTGGAGAATGATGCACGACTACTCGGCTACGCCATGGAAAAGCTACATTACAGAAACCGAAATATGCGCCGGATCTATCCTTGGACAGGGCGAAAAGATACACAGGAAGCAGAAAGAAGCTTCGAAAACTATGAGAGATGGTATGTTCTTCGCTCCTTGCACCAGGTTCTTTATGTACCCCGGCATCTACCCCCCAGTTTTTGGAACATGTGTTGTTCAATCCTATTACAATACACTCCAATTCCTCTTAAATTGTGCAAGATTATTCTAACCCATCTCTGCACATACACACAGAATACGAAAGTCTAGTCTCCTATATAAAATCCAGGATCCGCGATACCATGTCCGGCGGCGACGAAGCCCTCGAACGCTCCATCGCATGCTTCTACGTCTCCATGTTCGAAGACCCCGCAAGCGATACCTCTAAGCACAAGAAATCTGCTGCTAGTGGTGGTGGGAGACCTAAGCTCTTCAGTTTTCCGTGGATTGCGGCCATCGTGTGCTTGGGCGAGGTTGATAGGTTGCAGAGGATGATGCCGTTTTCTTAAATGGGGTGTATGCTTTTGGGCCTTTTTCTTTTTACCTATTTCATCACTTGTTTCTTTTCTACTGCGTTTCGAGGGCAGACTATGGGTACTTTGGGGTGATTCAGTTCAGGGGGGTTGGTTACTGGTATAGGTAAGCGGGAGTTTCTGTGGGTAAACTTTCGCGCGGTGATCTGGGGAGGCCGAGAGAGATTTTTTGAGATTGTTTACATTTCTATTTTGTTCCCTTGCTGATGATGACTTACTCGATTTAACTTTCTTGTAACCTTGATTTGTCTTTTTTTTTTTTTTGAGACGGAGATGAGATGCGATGAGAGATGATTATGCATGTATGTACTGTTCGAAATCACCAAGGCTGCTCTCTCTCTCGTTTGCGTTTAATGTGGGGGGGTTTGATTGTTATTTTTGGACTTGCTCTGTGGCATATACATGACACAACTGCACCATGAGAAGTCGACAAAGTCCTATTATCGATGTCTTGTAATTGTAATTTGAAGCGGGGGTGCCCGGATG
>PDNA01000204.1:0-54840 GCA_002573605.1 Polytolypa hystricis UAMH7299 | reverse complement strand
ACTAGGTCTTCCTCAATAGCAACGAGCTAAGAATCATCACGCAATGAGAGCGCGCAGTTTGAACGGTCCCCCTTGCGGTTGATATAGCGTTTTGAGTGGCGGGGGAACAGTCCAGTATGCATAACTCCAAAACTTTGCTAGAAGAGAGAGAGAGAGAGAGAGAGAGAGAGAGAGAGAGAGAGCAACTGAGACATTTCGACCACGAGCGCAAGGACAGGACAGCCATGCCGCTCTTGCCAAACGGAACCCGGCCCAATGCCAACGAGAGAGAGCGTGCGTGCAGCCGGCCGTGTATATTCCGCGATTCGGGTTTTCAGGCAAAGGTGGGCATTCTGGCCGCGCAAAATCGACTTTCATCTAGAACATGTCAGGCAGGCAGTTTGTGTCGACCAACTGCGAGCTTGTTTTTGGCATCAGAGGAAACTTTAGAGGCAAGAAGGAGAAAGAAAAAAGGAGGCATTCTCAATGCAATGTATGAACAGTTCATTTGCCGTGGGGGAAGAAGGCGAAAGAGCCACGCGTGTCCCTTGTGGTGGTAGCGCTGATAAACCAAGCAGATGTAAATTGCGCTGTTGCAATTGGGGGGGGGAAACTGAGATAGGGTTATTGATTGCTTATTCAGTCTATCTCCACACCACCGCGCTCACTTTCAGCCCTTCTTTTTTCTCGCTTTCCCGGAGTTCCCGGGAGATTCGGAGCATATATAGCACTTTGATATCAAAAACTGGTTGTGGTGGAGACGCCGATGGCGATGTTTGGTACCACATGTTCATGGGCATGCGATGGGCGAGGTTTGTTTTTCCCCCTTCTCTTCTTCTTCCTTTGCGTTCCCCAGGTGGTCCAACTGGCCGCAAAGGACATGATACGGCAAAAATAGAACTATCAGCAAAGATAGAAGAGTTTGCATGGGGCCCGGGAATTTTTTTCCTTCCACTTGAACAGAGCACACTGAGACAAACACCCAGCTCTTCCGTAGAGCCCGTGTGCTTTTCTTGCTGCACGTCATGACTTGACTCAATACTTATTATAATCATGCATGGTATTTTTCTTGCCTTGTGCACGTGTGATTCGCCTCGCGTCGTCAGCCATATGTCATAGTAATGGTGTGATGTCTCACTTCTAGTGGGTTGGAGTAAGTTAGCTATCAACCAACGAACAGCTTCTTGTGTCGTTTTTTTTATCGAGCTTAGCGCGGTGCGTTCTAGTATATTTTATCAGGTATCATGGCCGTCTCCCTGCTCACTGAAGTGAAGTAGAGCTATTGCCAGCAACTGCGGAGTAGATAAATAGCCAAGATTTATCAGCTGCGTGTGCTGTCCACTCACTATTGTCTACTAGTCTAAGTGAGCCCTCCAATAAGTATCGGGCCAAATCAAAAAAAAAAGCAGAGATACATAAGCGTTTTGAGTGCGCTAGCTGGCCTGGCACTATCGGAGTAAGATTCGCCGTAGCGGGAACCCAGTTCGTAAATCACACCACAGACCATCCAGCTGCTAGTGCCAATCGGAGCTTTTTTTGACTCCCAAGAGCAGGAGAAGAAAAAAGAGAGAGAGAGAGAGAGAGAGACACCAGAATACAACTTGCTTCAAGGCTGTCTTGTGCATATAAGACAGAAATGGAAAGTCCTCAAGGGTACAGGAATTTTTCTCTCTTTTACCCCTTCTCCTCATCCCCTCGAGCGATTTACACACACATGCTGTTATCTCTCTCTAATATAAATACATTCATGTTGTTCAATCTAATATTTTGAGAGTGTGTTTTCAGACCAATCATGCATTGTACATGTACATGCAGCACAAGCAATCCACTAGAAATAAAGATCCACCACTACTTGATCAGATCCTGAGAGGGTACTTCTGATGTTAGAAAATCCATCATGCTGATTTCTCCTCCCTTCTTATTTCTTAGAGGGGTGTGATACGAGAGTTTGTTGGATGATGATATTTTACCGGATATATGTAAATGGATTGACCAAAATTGTTGAGTTCATAAAAAATATCTCTATCTAAAAATAAAAAAAAGTGCTCTACCGTAAACAAAACTATTTAGATAAAAGGATAGATTTGGTGTGCAAGACCATTGGTAGACCGTAACGCCATTGCAGTGTTTTTTTTTTTTTTGCATATTCTGATCCCATGCTGTATGCCGGAAAAAATAGAGTATTATTATATTGATTGATTGAAGGGCCCAATAGTGTATTTCCATATCCGGAGAAGCGAAAGGGAAAGAAACGTAGAAAGCAAGAAATATAACCAGAGACGAAAAGGCCAAGGGAGCAGATGAGGATAGAAAAGGTAGCAATAACAAGGAAACCACTCCCAGATTAAGCCATTTCAAGCACCTCTTAAGCTCTTACTCTCACACACAAGCCCTTTTCCACCCTACTCGGATCGCTTAGAAGCGGACAGGGTACATGTTATACCCTTTGTTGTGGTCGTAGCCAGTTCCGCTGGGGAGTGGAGGCTGGTCGGCGCCAGTGCCGGTGGTAGGAGGCTGGGGGCTACCGGTACCGCTGGGGGTGTAGGTCGGGGTGTGAGGTGGAACGACTACGGTCTTGGTTCCACCTTCGATATCGGTGTAGGTGTAGGTGATGCAGCGGTGGCATTCTCCAGGACCGCCGGGGCCGGGTGGCGTGTGAGTATACTCTGGACCACCAGGGCCATCGGGTCCTTCGCCGAGGGTCTTAGTGACTGTTACTGGAGGAGCAACCTCGGTCACAATTGCGGTGACGGTGATAGTAGCAGCAGGCGGGCAAGGAGCATGTTCATTGGGACCATCAGTTGGCTCTGGAGTGCTGGGTTCTTCTGGCCCCTCAGGATATCCTGGTTGCTCAGGATTCTTAGGTCCATCGGGGTATCCTGGCTCTTCTGGCCCCTCAGGATAACCTGGTTGCTCAGGATTCTTAGGTCCATCGGGATATCCTGGGTTTTCGGGCTCAGGGGTGGCATCAGGGCAAGACGGTCCACCGGGGCAGTCACCGACAGGAATTGTCTTGGTGACAGGATAGCATGTGGTTGTTGTGTAGATGGAGGTTGTCAACCACGAGCTGTAGTAGGTATGTCCGCCGTCCTCACCAATTGCAGTCGAGCAAGGCACGAATGTTGTCTTCGTGATGGTATCCGTGGCGGTGGTAACAGTCACACTAGGGCCAGGGCCATAAGTGCCCGTCGGACCAGGTCCTCCCGGTCCTCCCGGCCCTCCTGTTGGATACGATGGCTTGGAGGTATGTCCAGAGGGAAGGTGCTTGGTAGGATAATGCTCAGTGGGCTCTGGGGGTGTAGGGTATGACTTGTGAGCCACGACCACCTCAGCGAGGGCGGCCAGAAGAAGAGGAGCGGTGATCTTCATGATATCTAATAATGTGATGAGACGCTGTGCGAAAAACGGAAAAAGCGCAAGATATTAACTGGAAATATTAAAAATATAGACGACAATAAGCGAGTGACTATGTTCCGAGGAACGAGAAAGCGTGGATCTCTTTTGGAACGAAGGAAGAGATGAAATGGAAGATAGACGACGGAGAATATTATTGACAGAGAGGAGAGGGCAGACCCGGAGAATATATATGGCTTGGTTTCCCCCCCACCCCCCTTTTGGACCATAGGCCACAGCTCCTTATCAGCGGGCCCACCTCGTTGCCATGAATAGTCCAGGCCCAAGAAACTTCGCTCCCGAAGAGGCTTAGAGACGGGTGGACGCCATCTGGGTCACTGGGTGGCCTGCCCTAACACCGAATCCGCCATCGTAATCCACAGAAATAGGCAAGGCGCCGCCTCAGCTCTGATTCGGACGTCCAGCTCTCTCCGAGATCAAGGATCTTGGACCCGTGGTCCATGTAGCAAACAGGTGCTAGGTTCTCTGTAGTGTGGATACAGCGTCGTCATCCAGAAGCAGGCCATAGGTGGTGATGATGATGATGCCAGTACTCTGTAAACAGAGCGAGTTCCCCTATTTTTTGGGCCATCATCGCAAAGTTTGGCTACAACAGTAGTGGCTGACAGGTCTGCATGGGACCTCAGAAGCCACAGCATGTTTCCTTGACAACACGGTGGTGGTGGTATCTGCCATCAATGGTAGCAGTGGATGAGCTGTGAAGAGAGGTCTCACTTGTGAGGTTGTTGGCGTCTGCCATGCCAAGCCGGACTGCGCTAAGCGGGTCTAGAAGGTACAGGGCAAGGTACTTGTGGACCTGTATGTCTTGTTTGTCTTGGTATTGAAAGATTACGGAGCTACTTGCAGCTGTTGCGAGGAACTTCCAACTTCCCAACCACCTGTGGGACTTCCGATATCAGCCTGCCGCTGGGAATTCCTCCCAAATATGCCAGCTGCAAGTTCTAGCAGACAAGAGTATGGGTGATAGGGCTGGTCTCTCGCTTGAATATGATTCACGCCACGAAATTTCCTATTTTAGCTACATATCTATCTCGTCTCGGTGGAGCCTTTGGGTGCTTGATTTGATTTTTGGCTCTGGTTGGATGGGTTTTACAAAGCTGGGCCAACTCCGTGCCATGCAAAAGCGCAGCAGCTGATGATGATGATGATGATGATAGACAGGAACAGGAACAGGTGTTTGTGTGACACTATTTGAAAATCCATTTCTTGACTCCTTGAGATCCTAGAAAATCATCGCAAAACAGGCCACGTTCGCAGGGTGCCTGAATATCTTCTGCATGGCTATTTGATGAGGATCAACAGGGAGAG
Organism: Polytolypa hystricis UAMH7299; assembly: GCA_002573605.1. Classification (NCBI taxonomy): domain Eukaryota; kingdom Fungi; phylum Ascomycota; class Eurotiomycetes; order Onygenales; genus Polytolypa; species Polytolypa hystricis. The sequence goes on along the minus strand of PDNA01000204.1, from coordinate 50,139 downwards.
TTTCTCGCCGAACTTGCTAATCCTTCAGCTCCATGCCAACAATTTCGTTTACCGTGGACTGCCGTCGCAGGGTTCCTGGACGGCTGGACTCCGCAGCTTTGGTTGGGAAACGTGGAATCCACCCTTGCGTCTCGTTCCAATAGGGCTTGGAAAAAATATATCCAAACTCAATAAATTATCTGACCTAAGGACTATTTGATGGAAAAGTTACAAAAGGCTAGGAACTCTCTTCTGCGGCCCAAGGGGACAAAAGGGGTTTGATGATATAAATAGCTTTTCTTTTTGAGACTTTTGCTTTGAGTGGAGTAGCTCTCTATCCAATAATGGCAAGCATTCGTTCAGAGACACCGGCAGCGCTGCAGACTGAGCTTTATCATAAAATGCTCCGGTTGCCATGTTGCGTGGATAAAAATAATTTTTGACCTCTGCTCGACCAATAGGGGCGGCTGTTATGCAATATTCCCGCTAAAAAGAACGCCACAATGTCTTGTTTTTAAGTGCAGCAATTGGTTCCCTCTCGCTTGGGTCGGTGAGATGCATCCGCCATGCGCCGCCATCATTATTATTGTTGAACCAGGAGGTTCTTATTGTTAAACAAAGCAGTTGTCTGGATTCTTGTGATAAGCTTCGACGGTGTGATTGACCACCAGTTTACGATGCTTGAGATTGGATAATAGGGCGTGGTGTGAGGGAGAGACGAACTGGCGGCTTGCATCATCCATGCAGCTTGTGCTCGTGCTCGTGCTGGTAATCAGTCTATTGGGTGTTGCTCCAGTCACAACATTATCATATGTTTATTTTCTACAAGACGTGCAGCCTCCTAGGAGTTCATGCAGACGACCGACATCCTTCTCTTTCCAGTCATTATTTGCCTTGCATGTGCGCGAACCTTGTCGATTGTAAAATATTACGACTTGGATACGAGGTAGTTACTCCGTAAGAGTCTAGAGCAACGTAGATGGCCTAGAAGAGTATTTAGACTTGATGACAGTCGTAATCTTTGAAGGAAGTGGAAGGCAGCTCTCTATTAAGGTTTCAAGTTGTTACTATTCTTATTCTGTAATTTTTCGCGTGTTCCGGTTCACAAGCGTCCAGCCCTATGGGTGAATTTTTTTTGGGCACACGCCATGAGGCTCAGCTGTGGCGGCTTACGCGCGGGATCATCTCCCTGCTGGTAGGCTGCACACAGGGTCTCCTCGTGTGCCCGTGTTAAGAGGAACCTCGAAAAAAAAAAACAGGGTCTGTCTGACTTGCTGACGAAAACCGTATCTACAATCGCTGTCGATCGACAGAGTGCATGGCGCGCGTAATGTCGGAGATTCGAATAGAAGTACTCCGTTCCCTCGACGGGACGAAGTACGAGGAACGGGTGTGCTCGATTTTGCGTACGCGTCATGTTCGCCGTTGAGATCCAGGGGGAAGTTAAGCATCCCTGGAGATCATGAAACGACCCATGAACCACATACCATCCCTTCTTTATCGACTACTCATGTTCTCCAAGTATTCTGTTTACATACCGCCATGTTAACTTGCTAGATTTTGTTGATGAGAGGGAGTAAGGCTTAGATATCTCCCTATTCTTGGCTCCCGCTTCGACGAACTAAAAACGCTGACAGCAAAAGGACAAAAAAAAAGTTATATTAAAGATAAGCTGACATTCCCCCATTTTCTAAAACTTTTTGCTTTTTGATTTTCTCTAAAACAGAAAACAACGAAAAAGGAAAAAGAAAGGAAAAAAAAAGAGCTCATTAGGCGTTTCATATCGTGAGAACTACGTCGATCGTTGTTGTTTTTAAAACTCTCCCTTCCAAGTTCCCATCCTTCAGTGAGCATTGCATCATATGCCATCGATTGGATTAGTTAAAAACTACCAAATGATCCAAGGATTCCATCCATGCTTGACAACTTTTGCAGCTATGAAGCAGATCAGGCCTGCTAGATAGCAGCTACTGGTGAAGACGATGAGACCCCAATAATTACCGTTATTGTGTGCGAGAATTTGCCCTGCGATCGGAGCACCTGTCAAGGTTCTTCGGCGAGATAAGACATGCTGTTAGTTAATGCGGTTTGTGTCACATGAGGGATAGGGAGTTGTTGGGTTTTGGGCTAAGGGGAGAGAACATCCCAAAGAAAAGGGGAATATAAGGTCTGAGAGCGGAGCATATACATACCCAAAACTAACAAGGGTATACGCTGTCGCATAGTACCGTCCATAATGTTCAGTTTTGCAAACCTGTCCGACGCAGACAGGAGTCAGACTGATATTGCTGCCGCTACCAAAGCCGAAAACCGATGCATAGAGGACCAGCATAACGACACTGTCGCCAGCGAGCAGCCACAAAAGAAGGTTCGATAGGAGGCAGACGAGAACGGCAATGATCATGGTGTTGAAACGGCCCATGTAATCAGCTATGTAGCCCGGGAGCCACCGTCCGAAAAAGGAACCAGCATTGAGGATCGCAAGTATCTGGTATGAAATCTTATGCGACATGTTGTGCGCAAGGGCATATGAGGTAATGTACGTGAGCGGGATGAAGAGGCCGAACTCTACGAAAAATATGCCAGTTGCTGTCAACGCGAACACTGGCTCGCGAAGGATTCGAAGGTCTGGGAGAATGTTTTCCTTTGTAGCCTTTTTCTTTGGCAGTCGGGATTTGACGAGGAGACACGAAGTGCCTAACGTTACCAGGGAGATTAAAGCCACCGCTCTTGTCGCCCATGCGAATCCAACCCGTGGAAGGAGTTGTTCCAACATGAGGGGAAACACAACACCACCCGCGCTTCCACCTGTGGCTGCAAGTCCGGTTGCTCGTCCTCGTAGACGCAAGAAGAAATGACCGGGATTTGCGACCGCGGGTGTGAAAACGAAACAGGCTCCTAGCCCGCAAAGAACACCCATTGAAAGCATAAAATGCCAATAGTGCTGCGCGAAGCCGAAGATGGTTAGACTCGTTACGATCAGGATTGACCCGATAAGCACCAGTACTCGGGGACCCTTAGCATCGAATATCGGGCCCACTTGGAGTCCACAGAAACACAGGAGAAAGGCATTTACAGCCCAAATCCAACTAATACTCCCCTGACTGTAATCTTTTAGCTGGTTGGTAGCGAGCCATGCTTGGAACGATCCAATCGAGTTTATCAAACCAAGGGAACCAAACAACGCGCAGAAACAGCCAAAGACAACCAAATATGCTTCTGCTCCCCCTTCGGGATAGGTATTGCCCTCAGGATCTATCGAGATTCGTGTCATCTGGGGTAAATCTGCGCCATCACGACCACTAAGACGTCGAGACAAGCTAGCTGAAGAAACACGACGGCCAATATCAGAATCATCCGGGATTGGCAACTTTTCACGATCTGGGTTTAAAGGAGGTGATGAGAAAGACGTTTTAGTAGAACAAGCCGCCCTGTCCTTTTCTTCCAGCTTCGGTAATGCCTGAATCTCAGCCCAGGCATCTATCTTTTTCTCACATACTGAAGGAGTTGAGCAACCTCGGAGCGTTTCCTGAGAAGATAGCATCTGCTGCCCATCCTGAAGCATCAAGCTGTCGCCAGCACCCCCGTCATTGACCTTCGCATCCGCATCACCGCCATGCATGCCGGGTTTCATTGGTCGCCGCCGGACTGGCAAAGACTTTCTTTCCTTTCGCCTTTATTGATATCAATAGGGCTCCAGATCCGGTGTAGGAAAAAAAGGAAAAGGAAGCCAAAAACAAAGCCTCTTCTGCTGTATTGTGCAGATGGCGTTTTAAGGTGAGGATGAAAGAAAGAAAGAGAGGGAAAGACTTGGCACAGTCACACATAGAAGAGCAAAAAAAGGCTTCAAAAGTGGCTAGTTTTTATATGACGGTGAGTGGCTAGGCGAGTTGGGGATTTGTCCTGGAACCGTGGACAACGTTCACCGCATTCACCGCATTCACCGCCGCGCGTCATTCAGGGTCCTTCGCTCGACCATCGCCTAGATGGATGCGATGCTGTCGGATCAGTGTAACCAGTCTGCAAAAGATAGGAGGTTGGATCAGAGTTATTAATCTGTTTATCGAGTGTGCAGAATCTTTAGCAGGATTCATAGCTTGCTAGCATAATCTCCCTATTTCTTAGGGTTTTTGTCGATATCAGATAAGTCAATTAATAATCCTAGTAGGAGGTTAATTCTCCCCGCTCCTATTCTTCGCTACAAGTTTTCGGCAGCTTGGACCAATGGGCCTTAAGGAATACTCCGCCGGAATTTGGGAGGTTAGCGGCAAGGCGTAGATCCCCGCATTACCTCTGCAGGCCTTGAACGGGCCAGAGGGCCACAGGGTCTAGGGCTCTGACGATTGTGCCATCTAGACAAAGAAGGCCACCGAGACCTAACGGATGAACTTGAGGAAGTTGGTCTCAAATCACATGGTCTTGATTTCCATACCCATCCTGCTCTTGACATTCCACGCATGGTGGAACTGAGAGAAGATAGAATTAGATCCAGCCATGCGGTGTTTCGGTTCAAGAGTTTCGAAGTGGTGGATCAGAGTTGTGGAAGAAGCCGCCTGGTGGGTGTGTCAGAGATCGCGGCCTGTCCCACCCGTCCACGTGACCTTTCATTTGACTTTGTGTGTGAAATTAAGCTTATTTCAATCTCCTAACGTCTGTCGCGCACATGGAAATTCGCGGCGATACTTCTCTGACACCCTTATGTTATTGGAGATGACTCTAATACTTCTCTCGATAGCAGCGGTCGCTACTCTCGCAGATGTGCTACTTCTCGATGTTTTGTTCATGCTTTCGTGGCTTCGCGCGATATTTGAGAATGAGTACTGCGGACGCCTTGCAGCGTCAAGTATTGCTCTCTACCAAAGCGCTTTGCTTAGTGCTAACCCATAAATCCTCCTACCTCTCTTTCTACTTTTGCCAAAACCAGCCTCTCTATTTCGTATTTTCCTACTTGCTAAACATCGTCAACAACCTTTTCGCTTTCAAGGGAAAACGCTCCGGTTTCAGCTTATTGCTTTCCAAACGAGGTCGAGGAGGACGCACCAATGGCAATTGACGAATTCGACACGCACATCTGATGTTTCTTCTATTGACCGCGAAGCAACCATGCCCTTCCTCTCCCAGAAGGCCTAACTTCTTTGACAGTCAACAATCATGCTAGAAATAAAAAGATACAAACTTATCTGTGGATAGAAAAAAACCTACCCGTGCGCGGGTCTCATATCTGGAGACCATCTAAGTATCACAGGAGAATAGCAGACAACTGTGGGCTTTTTTGTGGGGATTCCGGTATTTTGTGAGTGTCGGCCTCATGCTGGCGCCAACAAATGCATTGTCAATTTCCAGTTTATTCGGAGCTCTTGAATAACATAAACACCCATGGACGACATACAACATCTGGGCCTATTCATCATTACGGCGAATACAACTGTGAACATGACTTCGGGCTACGGTGGTTATCCTCGACGCTTATAGCAGGTCATTGTCTCACATTGTATGTCAGATTAATCATCTTGGCAGGCATCTAGTATCTGGCATTGACAAGGGGCTTATGCGGTGGCTAGTCCTCTAGTAACGAGTTAGTTTACATCATTGGCCGTACTTATGTCGTTGTCCCGATAACAGGAGGACGCCGATTGATCGCAGGACCGACTAGAACTTGTTCTAGGGGCGCCTCCTCAAACAGACCCAACGCGGCCCGTCCCACCTTTAACCCACTCTCCACAAACAAAGGAAAAAGGAGAAAAATGTTTCCTCGCTTGATGGGAGACCATTTATCACTACGCTGGTTAGACTAGGCGCTTTTTTAGTGCTGCCAGCTTTTACAACAGTAGTAACAGCCGTGCGGACATGGACGGCCACGATTTGATTTTCGATACTTGTTACCTTTGGCCCATGCGGCCATGCGGTCCACGGACAGTGTCGATTAGAATCATTCAAATTTGTCATTGCTAGGCACATAATCGCAAGCTTGGTGAGAATTCTTGGACGGGTTGTACCCGGCTTAACCAGGAGACACGAGAAACGGCACTGCTGAGCATCGGGACACATTGATCTTGGAACGGGTACGCTTCTTGAAACTGAGATTAGAGCAGTTTATTCTCGATAAAGTTTTGAAGAAGTATGCTGACGGTATAGAGGCAAGCTCAGAATGCGAAGAGGAGAGCTTCTGGAGACGGCCAAATCCAAAAATACTTTTCGCACGGCCCTGATTTGCATATGCATCAAGGCTTTGTTTCAAGGTCATGAATTTCCACTAGTTCTTTAATTAATTGTGTTAAACGTCTACTACAGAAACTCCTGACATGGTTGACTTTGACCCATACGACGACTTGTTTTGCTGATTCCGCTATTCCATGGAGACCGCAAGATTAGTGATCAAAGCGCTTAAAGATTCCCAGTAACCTTATGTTCATTATTAATAGACCGTATCGCTGAGATAGTTTAAGCTATTCGCTCGCTTGGATAGTTAGCTCGTTAACACGCTCTCCTCATTTTCACTACTAATCAGACGCTTTGAGAACTTCTCAATTTCCGTCGTCATATCTTACATGCAGACTCCGTAACTCTCGAAGTTTATTCTATGCGAGCCAACTCATCGATTGGCAGCTATATTTTTGCGATGATTAATCATGAGCATCATCAGAGGACGGTTAAGCGGCCGCCAAGCTCCGTAGCTGCATATATGTGTGTATGTGCTCCAATTCCAGTCGAGAGTGTGGCGAAGATTTTCAGTCTCGTTTATAAATACACACGACGCTAGACGACTTAACGTTATTTGGCATGGTTAGCAGCGAGTTACGAGATGCTTCATGTGGTGTGGAAGTTTCTCGTGTCTCAAGGCTGGGGGCAGCTTATTGGGCCATGTATTTCATACCGATGGGATGGCGTGGCACTGGCCCCCATTTGGCGGCCACATAGATGATATTTAAATACATACTCACCAAGGCCTTCCCTTCAAGAAACTTTTATCGTTCTCCAAATCTCTTCTTGAAAACCCGAGGAAAGGGTGTTGGATAATCATGGAGAACTCAAAACCTTGGGCTGATAGGCCGTTTGAGCTGGTTCCCAGCCCGAAATTCAAGGGCTTTACTGTGAGTACAGAGGGGGGTAGTCAATTCTTTTTACCCTGCTGCCTATCTCTCCCCTGAGAAGTCCTAGATCCTAACTTCACTGCACCTTGGAGGACGACAGGCATTGGACGGCAAACGAGATGGCCGTTTCGCACAACATCTACATTCGAGGTATAAATGCGATATACCTACAGGCAGAGCACGTTTCTGAACCACAAGACATTCGCGACTTTATTCTTTTCTGCAGGATTTGGATCGAGATTCTCGACCATCATCATCAAGTAGAGGAAAAGATCTTTTTCCCCATGATGGAGGAGCTCACGGGTGTCAAGGGACTGATGGCGCCTAATGTCGAGCAACACCATGCCTTCCATGATGGGCTCGCTGCTTTTACTGAGTACATCAGCTCTGCTACGCCAGAGACTTATGATGGAAAGGCATTAAAGAAGCATGTCGATTCGTTCGCTGCGGCCCTCGTCCAACACCTTCACGACGAGATCCCCACGCTCATGGAACTTCATGAGCACGATAGAGATGGATCTATCTCGAAAAAAGCGTATATAGCGTTTGAGAACGAGTTGGTATCACAAAGTGGCAAGGTATGTACATACATACGTCCAGGTTATCTTTGCATTCCCTCTCCTACCCTTATGGCCATACTTGTTCGACACCAGTGCAACTGACTTTTGAAAATTTCCCCGCCCCCGAACAGACGCGCCACCGCCCGTTCATACTTGGATTGCGTGATGTTTCTTTCGAGGAAGGTGCTAATGCGAGCTGGCCGCCTGGCGTGCCATTCTTCATCCCATATGCCCTCTCCGCCTTGTTTTCAAAGACTAGTGGGGTTTGGAGATTTCTACCGTCGGATTTTCATGGGCGGAAACGTCCGTTGGCGTTTGTGTCGGGTTAATCATTAGGCTAAAGGTTTCTTATGTTATGATATTCCCCCGTGTAGATAGTGTGACGCCTTCTCGGGTGGTGTTACTGGATGATTGATAATGAGATGTGAGTAGCTTTCTGTCCAAAAGAGATGCGCCAACTGACTCTGATTGAAAGATTTATCCATGGCGGGAAGTGATGCTGCATGGACACGTCCCTATTCTGGGAAGAGATGTCTCACCTCATATGAGAGAAAGGGGTTGTGAATTGTCAGCTGCAGGCAGCTTCAGCAAAAACCAAAAAAAGGGACATATTTAGCACCAATTTGGAATGATAAATGGGGATACCATGCCTACATATGATGGAGAAGACATGAGGTCTGACACATCAAACTAGGAATCAGTCGTAACTGGTAGGAGTGTTGGAGAAGTAAAATAATTGAAATCTGCATTCATGTCATTGATATCTCTTGGAACCTTGGGAAAGTAATAAAAGCAAACTTAATATATAGAGACAAGCCCTGAAACTGTTAGTCTTTAGATTAAAATCAATCATTGTACATGATTCTTGTGCTGAGTTGGAGGACAAGTTAAAGTTGTACTTCTTGGTATAGGTCAAGGGTCCAGTGCAATAGTTTCTGACATAGCATGCCTAATATAGACCATGATGTTGAGCCCATAGTACCATTTTCAGCATGCCAATTCTTGCATTAATACAAGGTAGAAAAGCTTAACAAGTGCAGAAATCATGATTGACAGGCTCCATCAGTGATGCCACTATGCTGATGGTTTGTTGCAAAATAGAAGTTGTGTATTCAGAATTTTTTCATCGAGAGGTTGAGCGAAGCGCCATTGGCCTTCGTAACCGTATAAAGAGGCATGCTATTTGAGGTGAGAAATAAGAACCATTAAATTAGACCAAGGGGGCCAATTTACGTGTTATAGGCCTCTCAAAATGGTCTCAGTTCTGGCATTCAAAAGGAGAAAGCGCAGAACATTGGGATCAACGGACTGGTGGAGTTCCATCAACTGATCACCCCGAAAGTGACAAGCATGGATAGAAGCCACTGCTGCACTGGTCCTTCATATTACCATGGCATCCAAAGTAGTACTCGACCCTAGTTCAACCCTCAGCTCTCACAGGGCAGCAGCTTAGGCGGGAGGTGTATGCAAGGCTTGCTATCGCAGCAAATGGGCGATGATATGAGGAGATGGTATTTGGCTGTTGAAACATATCTCCACTATGCGATAGCTGTGTGGCAAAACTGGCAAAAATCTTGCAATCTGCTGCTTGAAATTAACCGTGGTGAAATGTGTAATTTGAGCGTGTGTAACTTTTCTTTCCAGAAGCACAACAAACAAGCGCGAATGAGCGGTTTCAAAGCCGATTTGAATAGGTAAGGAAAGCCAAGATATGCGAAGGCATTTCCATCTTTGCGACGAGGAATGAGCGGACATCGCCGGATTTTCCAACGCCACACGTGGGTGGGTGTATCGTTTCCAGGAATTATTACAGTTTACCCGCATGCTTCCACATTCGGATATTCCCCCTTATTTAAATGTGCTTTTCAGGAACCAACCTAGTCTATTCGAAGTCATCGTCTGTGATCTCAGTTATACTTCCGATTCAGCGATGGCCCCGCCGATGGGTGATGTGATTGTTAAAAGCGCCTCGTCAGCCCTGGAGATATGGACATGATAAAGTTTCCACGTGATTGTTGCTGTTGCATGATAAAAAGCCGTGGTGCTGGTAGCCTGTTGGGGGGGCTGGAGACGAGAGAACCCTGGCGCATTGGACGGGAGTTGCTAGCACTTGGCGCCTGGCCGATGCCGTGGAGACATCGCGATAGCGGAGCATTCGAGCTTGGAAAACTGGAGGACGACTCGTTCCCAAGAGCCAGCGCGGAAAGAAAGGGATGGAAAAGGTGCGGATACAGCGGTTGAGTTGAGTGCATATGTGCGGCTGGTGGACGATACGATGGTCGAGAGTGGCTTGATAGATCCCTGTCAACTTTGAGACCCCCCCGTGATATGCAGCACGCGACAATCAAACTGTTCAAATCATTGTCTTCGGGGATCTCCTTTCTTTCCCCTTGAGTCATGACCATGATTATAACTCTCTCATTGGCAAGGTGATAGATGCAACCCGTCAAACAGAGGGGTAACTAAATTCCGGCTGCCACTCATGAAGCTAGCTCGAGTCAACCGCAGTCTCATATCTTTGCTATGCACGTCTGTTCTTCCATGGTCTGTGCGAGGGATTTGTTCGATGGTACCTCTGCAACAGCCAGTTTGCCTGGTCTGGTATGTGGTAAGGTTCCTGGCAGCCTTTCCCGACGGTAGTTCTCGCACATCTGACTCGCCGAAGATGCTTTACACGTCTGGTGGCTGCTCTAATGAAGCGGCCGTAGCAGCTCAAACGAAACTGAGAACTCAATCGCTTTATCTCCGACTGCGTTCAGGGCCCGTCTCCAAAACTGCAACGCTGTGTCTGTTTTTTTCTGAATGGAACCTTGGGTTGAAAATGGCCAATGACAATGCGGCGAAGTACGAGGTTGCAGTCTTCATCTTTTTTCTGCTGGGTCCGGGTTGAACGTTGAAATTTTTTTCTTTGAAAAAGTCAATATTTTCTTACCAATTCTCTTATTGGCTGACAATTTCACCGAGTAATCTCCCGCTCGAGGTTAGCCAATCACACGATGCCGGCAGAAAAATCTCACCTTGCATGGAGGAAACCCGACATTAGCTGCCCCGTGCGGATATCAGAGGCTGCCCTAGTGGCGCATGGGGGTGGGGCAGAGTGGATAAGAGTGGAGAGGAGTGGGGGAGGGGCCCCCTGGAAAGTTGAAGGTCACTTCGCTGACTCGCTAACTAGTAACCACCGACCATAACTAATCGCTCCGAGAATGTTGAAACTATGACGTATAGATCTCTGCATGCCAAGATGGGGACAGGACAACACGAGGGGTATGCATAACATTCGTATGCATAGACCTCAGCTCTCAATTTGTTGCTGCAGGCTAATCCAATCCATGCGCGAGCAACGACTACTAACAAACTTTCTTCGTCGAATTTGCTGTTCAATGATATATATTTTCTGAGATACTATTCTAACTTGATGACTAAGAGCGCCAACTCGCACGTGCTCCGAATCTTCCAAGGTTGATTCGAAAAAGATTCAACAACAGGCAAGCGGGATAAGCACAATTGTCAATCTCGGTGCTGTCGCCACGCTAACTCTGATTGGGCTTAGCTGATCGGCGCGGGGCTCTTGCGGAAGCACACTAAGCCAATCTGGAAATTATCTTCTCCACTTATCTGCCAAGACCGAATTGCAAGCCCTGCGATTGGCCAGCTTCCCAAACAGGAAGGGTTGGTGCAGGTCCACCATGCAGGATGACATCGCCATTTTGCTGCTGGAGATTCGGGTCTTGCTTGTCCTGACACACCAACCACACTCACACCACCACTACTGTAATCCAGCGAACCCTGGCAGCATGGTTTATCCTCCGCAGTGTGGCATTGTGGCAACCGTCTATCTAGTATCTGCAGAGCTCCGTCGCTACCAATCACTGATCAACCCTCCGAATCGAATGCCGGATAATTTCACGTCAATCTCTTCGTTGCCGGTTATAAATGGGCCTGTATCTCCATCTCCCTCGATCTAACTTTTTAGGATCCCTCTCAATCCCCCCCCGTCACATTTCGTCTCCTTTCAGTTCGTTCAATTGGAAGCTTCAAAGTGCTGCATCTCAGGGCCTGGAAGTCCTGTTAGTGTGTTTATCGCCTGTTGTTCGTCCCCGAGTCCGTTGACATTAGTGTCGATTTGCAGCTACTCCCCCCCCCGATCGAAGCTCTTGCCATTCGTATATCAAGTGTGCTCGTTTCTCAGTCCACTCCTCGAACGATCGGCCCCATCTCCCCATACCCAAATCTGAGCTTTGTGGTTATCTTTTTTTTAGCAGTGTAGCTGCTGCCTGTTCTGGAATAGACACCTGCTTTCCACGCTGATTCCTTGCATTTTTCGATCAACTTGTGCTGTGTGACACTGTCGTGTAGGTTACAACGTTGAACGTTGCATAACGATATAGCCCCATTGCGACAGGCTCCCTGTGCGACACGTGCAAGCATTTCAGACCGAACCCAAAGAGCAGCAATACGGTCAACTACAATTGTACAAACCATCTGTCACTTGTGAGAGCTTCGCCAGCTCCGTATAACAGCGTTCTTCGTTTATCCTCTCCAACCCGGACGCCCACAGCGACATCTTTCTCCTTGGTAGAAAGAAAACCCAACGCGACACTTTGTACAGTTCAAAGTCCCAAAGCGATTTTCCGAGACATTCGACATCATGCGGTTTATAAACCCGTTCGGCAAACATGACGAGAAGGTCTTTGATGTGCTTATACCATTAGCTGACGCCCCGCGAAGGCAGTCGACTGGTGAGAGCGACAAAGACAAGCTGGACCGGACTGGATCTGCTGAGAAAGGATCTTCTCCCCCCTCTGAGAGCTCCTACTCTGGCATGACCCTGGAAGCCCTTAGGGCTGAAGTAGAGAACGATTTGGCAGCCTCTGGCCACGACACTGTATATGACAGTACGTTTTGCAAAACTGCCGCTGCTCCCCCTTTGTATCGTCCTTTAGGATTTGCTCTTGTTCATTGAGGTCCAGTTTTTACCACCCATAGCCAAGGACACAGCGCCCCTTTACATATATCCCAGCGCCATGGCCCATCCCTACGCAAAAACTTACCTGATTGTTTTTGCCTACGGTTTTTTTTTCTGAGAGAAATAATGGATCTAATCTTCTTCTATAGGAAAATCCAAAGTTATTAACAGAGCTGTCCAAGACATTGGCATGGGCAAATATCAATGGCAGTTGTTCGTTCTGTGCGGGTTTGGTTGGCTTGCGGATAAGTGAGTTACTTTCACCCCTTTATTGTAATGATGCGACATGAACGAACTGGGCTAACCATTGCGTTTGAAACGTGAAGTCTTTGGTTGCAAGTATGTAATTCAATTCTCTCCAGAACTCCGCCGGTAGTCCACCTTGATTCTAATGCTGCTTGCAGGGAGTCGCTTTGACCCTACCGAAACTCGCCGTGGAGTTTGGTATTTCTGACTCAAACGTTCGATTCACTACTTGTGCCCTCTTTGTCGGTCTCTGCGTCGGTGCCGTCTTCTGGGGTACAGCTTCTGATATTATTGGCCGCCGTCTCGCATTCAATACGACCCTCCTCCTCTGCGGTATCTTTGGCCTTGCAGTGGGTGGTGGATCAAACTGGATTGGGTGAGTGACATCTTCCGATTGGAGCGTACAGGGTGTATTTTTGAACTCCACTTTGCTGACTTGCTGTTGGTTTGTAGCGTCTGCGCCATGTTTGCTTGTTTGGGTCTGGGAGTCGGAGGCAATCTTCCAGTCGATGGTGCCTTGTTTCTGGAATTCCTGCCCTTCGCGTCGGGGAATCTCCTGACTATGCTTAGTGTTTGGTGGCCTATTGGTCAGCTTATTGGAAGGTAAGTCGGTGTCCCGTAGATCTAGTAGAGAATGCCTTTATTGATGATGACATAGTCTTGTCGCCTGGGGATTAATCCCTCCGTATTCGTGTGCGGATGGCCTCCAGTCCTGCCATGTCGCTGAGGCTCCCTGCTGCCGGAAAGAGGATAACATGGGATGGAGATATCTCACTATCACGCTTGGTGCCATGACCATGGTTATGTTTATCTGTCGATTCTTCTTCTTCCACCTGTACGAGTCGCCAAAGTTCCTCCTCTCCCGTGGTCGCCAGGACGAAGCCGTCGCAGCCATCCACGCAATCGCCCACAAGAACAAGGCCAAAACCTGGCTTACTGTTGACATCCTCAACGAGATTGGCGGCCATCCAGAAACCATCGAGGAAGAGAAGCTACCATTTATGGAAATTATCCAGAGACAATTGTCCAAATTCTCGGCGCAACGAATTGCTCCGCTTTTTGCAACTAGGAAACTTGGGATTACAAGTATGTTCAATCCGTTCTGTTCTGCATGAAATTGGGAGTCTAGCAATGCTATTCGAGCTACGATCTCTGCGAGTTAATTTGAAGCGCCAACGCTGACACAATAACTATAGCTGCCCTTCTATGGTTCTGCTGGACTACCATTGGCATGGGATACCCACTCTTCAACGCATTCCTACCCCAGTATCTCGCACGAGCGGGAGCCGTTGATGCTCCCTCGACCTACACTGGTAAGCTTTACTCCATTGTTTCCTCTCTCCCTGTCTTAGCACCAATCTAACCCCGTAATAGTGTATCGCAATTACGCAATCACCTCTGTCGTCGGCGTCCCCGGCTCGATCCTGGCCTGCTACACAGTCGATATAAAATACATCGGCCGCAAGGGAACCATGGCCATCTCCACCGTCATCACCGGCGTCATTCTCTTCTGTTTCACCATCTCCACCAACCCAGACGTCCAGCTCGTCTGCACATGTCTCGAAGCATTTTTCCAAAACATCATGTACGGCGTCTTGTATGCTTACACACCAGAGGTATTCCCTGCCCCCAATCGCGGCACCGGGACGGGTATTGCGAGCTGCTTGAATCGTATTGCGGGTCTCTGTGCGCCCATCGTCGCAATTTATGGCGGCTCAACGAATCCCAACGCCCCTGTGTATGCGTCTGGCGGGCTGCTTCTCGCAGCGTTTGTGGCGATGTGTTTGTTGCCGATTGAGACAAGAGGAAAGCAGAGTCTGTAAAAAAAGACTCCTGTCATGTCTAGAAGTGCATGCTACTGCTTCTTTTTTGAGTATTTTTTCCCTTGTTATCTGGGAAACATCAAAATGGAACAAAAGTTGTGTCATAAAATATCAGCGTGCAGGAGTCGTCTGATACTGGTGGGCGGCCTGTTCTTCTTCTGCTTGTTTATTTATTTATTCCCCCTTTCTTTCTTGTTTTTGGGACTAGTTCCCAGCCAATGAAACAAAAGCAAAGAGATATCATGATTATGGATGAGGGTAAGGGAGGCTAGCACTGTTGAATTTATTGTGCTTTTCTGGTTGTTTTTTCTTTTGTTTTTTCGGGTTACAAACTGGGGAAGATTCGGGAAAGAATGGGTTATGTGCATTTTGATGGGCGCCCATGGCAAAACATCAGGAAAAATGAATGGATGTTTCTCCCCAACCCTTTTTCCCGGATACGGTGGTTTGTTGATTAGATATATTAGATACCCTGCTCCTTACTGCTATTAGATAAAAAAGAGAATGAAATGATTCTGACTGATTAGACATATTTGCATTTCTAGGCCTCTCTCCCTTGGAGAAAATATTGTTTTTAGGCTTTTTTCCCTAACAAGCTAACAAGGCATGTATCCAGGAACTGTATTGTTGTGTGGTAGATTAACCCATGGATGAAGGAAAAGGTTAACATGTACATAAGGTTTAGAGTTTTTCAAGGGGCGTGTAATAGGATTTCTGACTTGCAACTTTCATCCTTCCACCCCCCCACCGCCCCCCACATCTTTCATTTTTCAGGGGATGGGTGGATGGATGGGGTTTGGAAAATAATGGCATGCACATGTTAACTGTGCCATTAAAATATTGCATGTTGCCACCAGACTTGCTGTCTATTATCTAATATCAGTTCTGGAAAGCATCATATTGTTTTGATGGTGTGTGTGTGTGTGTGTGTGTGTGTGTGTGTGACCCTTGCAGTCAAACCATAGCCAAACTAGACTGGCGGATGCAGATTTTGTAACATGATAAAAAAAAAACAAAGAACTAAAAAAAGGAGCAAACATGGGTTTTTTGCTTTTGCTGTATATTTCAAAACTTGTTAAGTTTTTTGAACCTTGGTATATAAAACCTCTCCATTTCCTTTCTGGTACTGTACTCTTATAATATAGCACCACCTTAGGTACTCCCATGACACGCCTCAACTCCAGTCCGCATGAGCAAATGAGCTCCCTGTGATCAAGGATAGCAGGACGAAAAAAAAGAGACATGGGAATCACAAAAAAAAGAAAAAAAGAAAAGAAAAAAGAAGAAAAAAGAGGGGCGCTTTGATTTTTACAGCCCTGGAACATGTATTTTATGTGCATTTTTTGGTATGTGCCGATTGAGAAAAAGGCTCCAACCCCAACCCCACCGCCGCCCAGCTCCCTCCCATCCATATTTCGAAATACATAATATAAAAAACGCTGCGCCTACATGCTATTTAAGTGAAGAAGGCTCAAGAAGGAAGGGAAAGAAAAAAGTACAAAATAAAAGAAAAGAAGATCATAGACAAAAACGCCCACGTATATGTAAATAAAAAAAAGCTCACTTGAAAAAAAGGGGAAAAAGAAGAAGAAGATCGAGAAAAGGGAGAAAAAGAAAGAAAAAGGGGGGGAAGGCAGTGAATCTATTTATCAAACCACCTGTTGACCCTGTAACCTTCTCCCCCGTCGCTCGAGTAAAGTTGCATTGTCTAGACTTAATTCAAACGGTTGTCTCGCTGAGCGAGCCGCAGTTTCTCTAGCAGCAGCTGCGACAGCCGCGCTATGTTGACCGTACCCGCGTTGTTTTTGCTGTGGTTGTCGTGGTGGAGCGGCAGAGTGCCTTGCTTGTGCAGCAGCGCTAGGTTGCGCGCCTAGATTTGTATTTCGCAACTTGGCTTCCATGGCTGCAACGTCCGCGGGACTCTGGTATGCTCGTGGGACCTTGGACGGCATAGTACTCGTGTTGTGATCTTGGTCGTAATATATAATCTCTTCGTCATCTTCGTCATCATCGTAGCCTTCATTCAGGGGGTTAAAACCAGTTCTAAAGTCGCCCGCGGCGCCTCCACCACGATACCCTTGTCGGAAATTCTTGCGTCGTTTGCCTTCTTCTTCCTGGCGGTGGACTGCATAGCCGACATCAAAGACTTCCCTGAGGTTGATGGCACCTGGAGAGCGGAAGTCTGCCCGCCTATCAGCAAGCGAAGGGGTCTCTAGGAATTTCTCAGCGGAAGCGATCGGAGTGGCGAGCGGTGGAGCATCTGCGGCGGCATATGTCTCTTCATTCGTCTGCCGGATCCACGGGTGAGCGAGGAATTGTTTGATGGTATAACGCTTATCAGGGTCGACAGTAAGTAGGTGAGAGACTAGGTCTTGTGCGGATTTCGATATATCGTCCCACCAGGGAGACAAGAATGTATATTGGCCCCGAGCAACCTTTTCCGTTAACACCTGGATGCTTTCATCATAAAATGGAGGAAACCCGCAGAGTAGAGTGTAAAGAACGCAGCCAAGCGCCCACATGTCCACACTCTTAGAGTACCGCTCATCTTTGACGATTTCGGGGGCAGTGTAGCCAACGGTGCCGCATGGTGTCATAGTCTCACTGTCCCAGATGACTTTCGAAAGGCCAAAGTCGGCCAACTTGATCCGGCCGATGCCGCCTGAACCAACTCCGAGTACGAATTCACCTTCATCGGCCTTTTCTTCATCTCCTGGCTGAAGTGGTTTTGGATTTTGTGTGGGGGCAAATGGTATTGGGTAGAACAATAGGTTTTCTGGTTTGATGTCACTGTGTGTCAGGGGAGTATGATGTCAGCAGTGAATTTAAAACCAACATGAGTCATGTCAAAAAGTAAAAGTAAAAAAGGGGCCTACCGATGAACAACACCAGAATGTTCGTGAAGGTATTCTATAGCTTTGGCAACTTGAAGGATAACATGGCGACTGAGATCCTCACTGAAGTATGTTAATCGAACGATCTGGTGGAACAGTTCTCCGCCGGGACACAATTCGAGGACAATGTAGTAGTACTGGCGACTTTCCGAGAATTCAATCAACTTGACTATATTGGGGTGGTCGAGCTGACGCATTATTTGGACCTCTTTAAGGATGTTCGCCCTCTGCGACGGGTAAACACACGAGTCAGCATGTAAAAATTTAAAAGAGAACAATCCTGGCAAGCAAACTCTGATCATCAAAGAGGTTGAGGATAGATACATGTGCCAGGAAACAACGTCGACGAGCGAAGCCCAGGGGTCAAAGGATGCTCACCTCCACGACCTGGGGCTGCTTCTTTTTGACGTCCGGATGAACATGATCATCGCCCTAGAAGAAGCCGGTGATGTTGGTGGGTGACGCGAGATAGAAAAGAATATGAAGAAGCAGCGCAAAAGGATAATGCTTGTTCCTTGAAGTTCTCAGAAAAAAGCTGCGAAGTAATAATTGCATACCTGCTTTGAACTCATCTCAAACTTCCGGACGACCTTGATCGCAACCTCGCCCAGCTTACCCGTACTATCTCTCGCGCGATATACATTGCTGAATGCGCCGTCTCCCATCTTCTCGAGCAGTATCCATCGCTCTAGGCCAGGGTATTTCGGCATTGTTGATCTGCTCGCACGTTCTTCCGCGACGATCTGCTGGATTTGGGATTCGTGCGCCCGTACACCCTTCACAGCTGTCTCATGTTTTTGGATCGTGGCATGGTTATCTCTCGCATGTGGAAGCTTGCTATCAATCGCGTTTAGACCTCCAGCATAGTGACCTTGTGGTTGCCGTTGGTGTTCCGCGTGGACAGCAGATATATCTGTGGTGGGCTCCGCATGGGGCGTGGCTACTCGCGCCTGCTTCCCATGGCGGATGAAATTTTTAAGGCTCTGTATTGTGCTCATGGTGGACAAGGATTCTGTAATGGGGCTCTTGAAAAAAGCGAGTGTGAGAGGAAGGTCACAAGGAACGACTCGAACGTAACCTCATATGATGCGGGGGAAAGATCAAATCCAGAGCAATGTATCTAGCGGCGACAGTGGGACCGCGGGATCAAGCGACTGACTGCGATGAAAAGGCTGAGCGTCGCCCTCGGTCAGCAAAAGTTTAATCCAAGTAATAACGACAGTGGCCGGGATTCAGTCAGATCAGCAAGTTGGATATCGCGATAACTGAAGGAGATAGCCTGGTTCTTGCCGGAATGTTGGCAGAGAGTGGGACTTGGAGGTGGTGGATGGGTGAGTGGTTGAGGGGAAAAGTACGCAGTGGTCAGGGATTTTTGACAGTCCTTCATGTGTAAACAGGCAACAACAAGGGACTACTAACAGCGATACAGGACAGGACAGGACAAAAGAACCAAGACCAGGGGAAAAAAGAGAGAGAGAAGAACTGGGGAAGCGTGCAGGACACCGTGTGAAGGTTGAGATGGGCTTGAGGGACGCTTACAAAGGTCAGGTGAGGGCGTGGATACTTCCAAGGTTGGTACTGCTATTAGCGGCTGGAGGGTGACCAGCAACAGCTTCTTTTTTCCTTTTCTTTTTACTGCAGAAGAAGCGATGTGAGAGGTTGGGAAAGGGAGGGATACAACAGAAGAGAGCCACTGATATGCCGAAAAAAGATCGAGAAAATACAAGCAGCAATGTCTACGCTTGATGGTTGGATGAAAGACTGCGTCATCGCCAGTCAATCAGATTTTAAATAGTAAGGAGTATTAGGCTTTTTCCCCCTGCAACCAGACTTTTCTCGGTCTGCTCGTGACTAAAAAGTCTCCTAGTTCCACCCAGATGGCGGCAGCTATGACGCACTCGAAGGCTTTTCCTTTTGCTCAACACAAAAAGAGCCAACTCTGACTCTCTCCGAGTCTGGCGGGCGGCGATGTCATCATACCAAGCCCTCCCTTGCTCTGCCCTGCCCTGTCGCTGATTACTAATGGCCACCCCCTCCTGCAATGACCTCACTTCACTTCAACGTCCTTCTCCCCAGCTTATCGGCGGAGCGGAGCTCAGGAAACAATACTAATATGCACACACTAACCACTACATATGGATGCACGGCCCCCCTTCTAGGTTGACATCGCTCCAAGCAAGTACCTACTTTCCCAATCACCTGAATCGCCCCTTCCACCCTGATCTCGCAGCCCCGCGCGACCAAACACAGATGTCGAGGAGCAAGGCCGCCGTCGAAATCGTGAAATATGTTATGATAGCAATTTCTATGCCGGTTCCTTTGTACTCCAATCGTCGGGAAGCTTATTAGTGGCATAGGCACGCCTGTTAAAACAACCGAGCGCACGGGCAGGAGTTGGGGATTGGCACATAAAGCAATGGCGTCTGTATTTTGGGATTGAATCGCGCAGATGGGGGGCCCGGGCGACTGAGCTATTAAATACTGGACATCTGGTTTATTGAACGTGGGTTGATTGATCTTCAAGCCCGGGAGTTTCTTGAAGATTTGCAACCAGGGGGGATCGTGAGGTGGCTTGTGGACTGTGCGCAAGTATATATTTCTGTGGACCAGGAGCAATAGATAGCCCGGAGTGGTAAAGACCTGCAGCCAAGGGGTTGGAAGTGATTGTGGAAATTATACCTTGGAAACAGGTTGGTTTGGCAGGAGGATATTTGTCTGCCCGCCCTCTTAGCGCCGGCTGCAGAGGTTTATCGTGTGGTTAGTACACAGGTCATTTGCATGCGGGTTGCAGAAGTCCCTCGCCATGAACATAAAGTGTCAAGAGGGAGGAAGTATATGGACTCCTGAAAATACAGGGAAGGTTGACGGGGCATATTTGTCATGTCATGGAGCCTTTTCATGGGTTCACGGATTACTTGCATACGAAGCTTCAACAAAAAAGGTATCAGGTACCTTCTGTGACCTGAGACAAGCAATACATCATCCCCCTGTGTAATGTGTAGTTAAGAAGTACCACAGGATTGGAGCACAACGTCGAGGTAGGGGGGAAACGGGTCCGCTAGCGCAACTGTTCTGAGCATTAGCCCAACGTATATCATTTTTGATAAGAGGGAGAACAAGGTACGTGCATGTCCAAGGCCGCTACTGAGGAGTTGCATGCCCGAAATACCGCCTAAGAATCCCAAAGATCGTCTGTTTGAACATGCTAAACAAGTGTAAGGTTAGGCGCCTCCTGCATCCTTCTCGGTCAGGCTAAGAATGACGTATATTAGAAGGCGCACGCCAGCCAATTCGATATCTGAGCAGGGTTTTGTCTTTCTTTCCCTCTTTTTTCTAGGTGGACCCCAACAAAACTCTAGGAAGGGGCATGTCTATGTGTAATTGTCAGCTCCTATCAAAGGATTGGGTGCAAAAAGACACAGCGCAAGATAAAAATGGGTTTTTCTGTGCTTTGGAAAGTCCGGACTGGCCAAGGGAATAAATGAGACAGTCGCCTTCGCTTTTCTCCAAAACACCCTAATTACTCGGGATTAAGATTTCGATGAAAAGAAAAGTTGGTTGCAATCTTGAAGCCATTTTTGCCCGGTTTCAAGGGGGGAAAAACAAGGTTCTGGGATAGAGTCGTCAACCCTATTCGGTTCCATATTAAACCCCAGCGGTAACAGGGTCGGCTGCAAACTCTCTTTGAACACTTGACTCTAGGAACGAGAGCTACTTGTCCTGAAATATATAGCTTAAACGGAAAAACTCAGTAATAAGCTCTTGGGAAGACTGCCTTTGTTTCAATCAGGTAAGGCCTCGACACTCCTCAGGACACCCAGGGAATCCGTACCTACGCTAGTGATATCAGCGCGGGGATATTGGGAGCTGCAAATCTCGAATAATGGTGGTGTAAAACAGATGGTTTTATTTGCACTCCAGGGACATACCAACCTTCAATAGATGGTTGAAAAGAGAATAATTGTTGAGCATCGATTGAAATCATCTCAACTGCTCGCATCTTGTCCATATGATCCCGCTTTGTCCTATTGTATACAGAGCTTTCAGCTCACTCTGCTGTTTTCAGATCTTCTTTATTAATAGTGGCTAGGACATCAAGGCTGGAGCCGGCCTTGACCTGGTGTGCAAGTCTCAGAAGTCATCGAAGCTCCTGCCAACCATAAAGGGCGCCTTGTAACACACACGTGCGGCATAGAAAGTATGTGCTCGAGCACATCCCGTTCGAGGAGTTTAGGCTTGATACAATGCCGTGCCACCTTTCCCCATCAGATTCACCGATATTTGGCATTGTGGCATCTGCTGGGAAGAAGAAAAAAAGAACCTACAGGTGCATTGAACAACTTGACGAGCGATCCCCCTGAATCTATACAGTCTTGATAATTCTGTCTCCCCTTACTTCCGTCCCTGCTTATGCCTAAAACGCCTTGGGTATCTGAGATTGCATAGTATGCGCTCGGAAAAGATTCTAGGCCTAAACGGATTCGCAGAAACGCCTGGACTTGTAATGTTTCAAAGAGCAATGTTCAAGATGACGATGATGGTAGTGGCTCGTCAGGACCGCCATATAGAGGTCACCGCCGGTCATGAAGAGAATAAGAGCTTGTTGAAGGTGTTGGCTACACAAGCGCCTGCGGTGGAGACACCTGAATCGCCCACCGCAAAAAAAGAGCTGTAGAGCCATCCGTTGTTGATGTTGGCCTTCTGAAGAACCTTGCCACGTCTGTTGCCAGTATCTGTTGGGTATAGTTTCGACAAACACAGCAGGTATTACGGTGATGCCGACTCATATAAATACAAGTATGTTGGAGGGGTGGATATATCTACAGAAGTGGTTAGTCACTGGCGTTGCCTGTGTGCTGGACTTTCTGGTCAGTATCAGCAGCAACGCAAGATGCGAGTACATACTCCATAGTAATCGTCATTATCAGCCCAAACGCCAATTGCTCCATACACAAAGTAAAGGATCACGTGTTATCTCCAAGCCCATTGAAAGCGGGAACTTGCAGTTGGCTGGATGAGGTTATGTACTCGGCCAGAGGGAGATCCAGTCTAAGTATGCCCAGGTGGCATGCATTCGTCGGGTTTCTTTTAGTGCAAGATATTTGAAACTCATTCATAACCGGAAGCAAATCATCTGGTTGTTGCTATTAAAAGCAGCAGTACACGTTTCGTTATTGAGGTCTTTCGATCCGCTCCTTTTTTTGTGAGACTCGAAACTTGACTGAGTACATAGCCAGCCGGACATGCCCAGCACATAATTAGCAATACTTTGTCGTCATACAACACATGTATGTAAGCATACCCGGAACGAAAAGAGTGGCGGAGAGCAAGTGTATGCATCTAAAACACGGTCGAGACAGAAACACACAGGCTGGGTTCAGGGGTTGCTTGGCTAGAAGGCTTCGAGAAGGAGAGTGGAGGGATGTACAGGATGCGATGGGGCCAAGGGGGCGAGGGGGGGCGAGAGCATCATCTGTCGGCTGAGATAAGATTGGGAGAACGATCTGGCTTCGCTATTGTATGTACATGTAACTTCTGAGACGATCGATGCCTTCTCTTTAAGCCCAGCAGATTCGAGCCTCTTCTTTCCCTTCTGTGTTCTTTATCTCTTTGTTTCGCGAGGAAACTGTGTGATTCGTTGGCGGCCTTCCATAGAAACAGCAACGAAAGCAACCCAGCAGGGATTCTTCTCGTCTCGGCCATTCTTCAACCTTTCCTTCATATTACCTGTCCCCTCTTCTCTCTTCCTATTTGTCCTTATGGGATAGACCTCATCACACAGCTCAGCGCCATTCAGCAACCGATCTCGATACCTCGCTTTCTCCTACCCTGACTGGTATTATTACTCACTTCATAGCCTTTGTCCCGCATCTTGTGCTGCGCATGCCACTCTCCGGCCCCCGATACGCGGCACTGCTATATTCTGCTCCTATCCGCCATTCACTCCTACGTTTCTGGTCCGAGTTGCCTTGACGGTCTTTGAAAGCGCTGTTCTGAGAATACACCTGGGCACGATCTGGGAGATTCCACTTACTGCCACTTTTCCGGGCATTTTTACGTTTTCACCGCTCACTTCTCACATCTTACCGCGTCGTTAATACGGTGGAGGGTTTATTGCTACCACCTCTGCTTGTCGCAATGGAATCCAGCCTGCTTCTGGTACATTAAGTTTAGAAACCAAGCACAGTAGTCGCCGCGGGCGGGAGACACTCTCATTTTCAAGATCTCGGCACCAGTCCAATTCTACGCATCCTTCCCCTCGTTGTCCCCGAGTCCTACTCCGTATTTGATTCCGATTCGGTCTCGAGAACCCCAACCCGTCGACTCAGGCAACGCATATCCATGGTTTTATCACCTCGATCTCAGTTATAGCAGGATATACGGGGCTGTGGATGTGTCTTTGAGGAAAGGATTGAATTATGCATGCAGCTTCGCACGAGCTACAATTCCTCGGCATTTTCAGATAATACTGTGGACATTGAAACTGCGTCGGGGCTCACTCCTGCCAGTATGCCAGGGGTTGATGTTTCTGATACGAGCCTAATGGAACCTCGTAGAGCACACTCGTTGAAAGCGCACAAGGCTCTTCCTCGAAAACGCGATTTACTTAACGAACAAGATCAACACCTTGCACAACACGATGCAACCAGAGAACAGGATAATTCGCTTGCGTCAGATGGATTTACCTACCCTACTACGCCAGCACTTCCGTTAACGCCCCCGTCCGCACATGCGGAGCTAGCAACTCCTCGAAGCCGTGTC
Source organism: Polytolypa hystricis UAMH7299 (assembly GCA_002573605.1). Taxonomy (NCBI): domain Eukaryota; kingdom Fungi; phylum Ascomycota; class Eurotiomycetes; order Onygenales; genus Polytolypa; species Polytolypa hystricis. Next base: position 25,818 of record PDNA01000204.1, on the reverse strand, counting down.
TTGTCTGTTGATTCTGACGTTTCCGGACAAGCTACGCCAACATACCAGCTGAGCCCTCCGACACCTGAGATCACTCCTCCGCGTGTCGTTTCAAACCCGCGGAGACGTGATGGTCTCACGCCAACACAACCTTCGATGTCGTCAAGGGCAGAATCTTTCATAACTGCACGGGAGGCGATGTCTTCGGATGAGGATATGAATAAGGCGAACAAAACAGGCAATTCGTCTTTGCGCTCCAGTAGACAGAGATTACCACATCCGTTACGAACAAATACGTCAACCAGCGAGGCGGTCATGACTTCAACGGTGGACAGAAAGGAAAACATTCCTGCAGATAAGAAAACCGATGATGTGGATCCACATACTTTCGACCATTTCGACGGAGAGTGGAGCCAATCGCATCAAACATCTCCTGCCACATCATCTGAGATGCAGAAGCATGGCCGTCGCCGGCCTCGAGTTAAAAAGGATAAGCCCTCCCCCCAAAATGACTCCCTTCCGAGTACGCCACCTGCACCCTTGAAGCGAGAAAAAAGTTTACGTGATAGAGTGCAAGCTTCTCAGGTGAAAGCTAGCAATGCCTCTGTCGAAAACTTCGCAGAGGAAATTGGTTGGGTTTCGCCTGACGAACATGCGGATATGAGTGATCGGATCCACTCCTGGAGGAATTCTGGAGTATCAACAACATCGACTGTCGAAGCCATGGTCATAGACACTCCGCCTAAAGCAAGGCGCACCCTCCGCAAAATGGAAAAACACTCCTCGCTCCGTTCTGTGAGTTCGCCTATACCGAGATCGTATCATGAAAATGCGGCCTCCAACGTGCCTGATCACCATCGCCTGCTTCGCAAAACCGCAAGAATTTCAGACCAAACCCGTTGGAGTGTCTCGTCAGATTTATCATTTACACCGAGTATGGCCTCCGCCCGACCAAAGGAGACACAGGAAGTTATTCCAGTGGTTGTTATTCCAGAACGTCGATCTTCTTTAAAATCGTCAGCTCCGAGTAGCAGAAACCATTCACGAACTCGTTCTATAAGCTCCAGCCGGAGGCCAACTACCGCACCAGACAGCGGGATTGTTTCCTTTGACATCCCCCGGCATAAAAGGCGAGCGATGTCGGAGATTATCCCTTCATCACGCAGCTCCCGAGATATGAATCGAAGGGGCTACAATACCGTGCCAAGCGTGCCTCGGAGAACCTCGTCATTATCAGCTCCGACAACGAGAAACAACTCGAGGGCCCCATCACTTACTTCAGAGACCGTCAGGCATCATGACGCGAGGCCTGACGCTCAAGCCTCTCACGCACATGTGGATAGTAAAGTGGTGCAACCACCTACAGTCGCTATGCCGGAGGTTCCTACATTAGAGCCTACCATCCAATCTACCGAGTTGACTTTACGACCTTCTGAACATTTGTATGACGAGGGTTCTCCTATGATTTCCCCTTCCCTGCGACTAACGACCCCGTTTCAGCCTTCTATCCAGTCGTTGTCCCCAGGGCCCGTGGAGATAAGTGAGGCTAGATTAGTTCCTTTCTTCTTCCATAACAATAAATCTCTTCTTGTCGTTGAACAGCCGCCCCAATCTGAGTTCCGTGGTATTCGCCAGCAACAAACCCAACAAAACATGGCCGAAGCAACGCCTCCTGAGCCTCAAACTCCAGAAATGGAGAATCTAACCTCGTTTGGGAATGTCGATTCACCACTTCGAAATCCGCGTCCACCTCCAAAGCCTCCAGCTTTCAAAGTTATTCCACCCACACCACATGATGAACTGGGCAATCCTCTAGCAAACGGTCTGCCAAGCAGTTCGGACAACAGCAACGGCCTGGTTCGTCGGCTCAGTTCCGTACGACGCCGCCTCAGCTCTCGACGGCAGTCGGAAATCACACCGCCCATTCATCCTCGTCGAGCTCGCAATCGCAAAGCTGGCAAGGATATTGATAGCCAATTACATCCGCTATGGCGACCTCGCCCGTTTTGGGATGATGTTGTGGATCAAGATGAGGATAGCTCAGCCACGAACAGACCTATGTCCCAGTTCGAAGATGACAATGACGATGAGGCGTATGTTGGCAACTCTCTTGGCATACCTCAGAAACGGATCGTGAACGGTCCGCTCGCTCTTATCCGCCGCGTGTCCACCAAATCTCGCTACTGGAGGTCTCGCCGCAGGAACCAAAAAGGGGCTGGCCGTGTATCCCCCATGAACAGCGCGATTCATGTGCAACGGGTGCTCTCACCAGTTCACGGTCGCCAGTATACACTCCCTGGTCTAAATTTCCAGATAACGTTTCGATCACTACGTGATCTCCATGAGTGGTTGATTCGACTTAGACATCGCCGAGAGACGGAGAGACTTGAAGCCCGACGAGAGAAGCTGAGAAAGAGTATCAAAGGAAGAGTGGTCATGCAACCTGATCATTCGGTTAATTTCTGAACCCGAAACAGCACATGCACGACACTGCATGGTTGTTACTTGAGCTGTGAAGTCTGCTTGATGCCACACGCAAGATGGAGTACACCATGTGTGCTTGATTTTTAATGGTTTGCTAATGTTGACATGTGAAGATGATGATGATCCAGGCGATGACTGATGATTTCCGTTTTTGAGTTGCAGCTCTTCTAATTACCTTTGGTTCTTTTCCATCGCCTTTTCCCCTCTTCTTTTCTTCGATTTCACTGCGATCCTTGATGGAAGCAAGGCACCGATGCTTGAATGGCGTTCTTTTTTACGGATATGTACACGAAAATCACGAAACACTGATACCATCACAGATATGAAAGCTACTCCCCCCAATGATTTGAAATGATTACGATAACGAACTACCTGCATTTTGCGGGTTCATTGATTTCTGAGCGTTCCTGTTTTTTTTTTTTATAAATTATTACCCACCTCTGCGTTTTAGCCTGTTTTTTTGTTTCCAAGTTATCTATTTATGCGCCTTTTCTTTCGCTGTATTTCAAATTTTCGTGATTTGATAGTTTTTACTACATTTCTCTTTCAGCTTTGGGGCAATTTTCTAGGCATCCCGGCTCGTGTATAACAATGAATTTAAAGTATACCTCAGCAAATCAGTTTGTTTTAAATCCGGCAGAACGATAACTCTCATGGTTATCTAGCCATTTTTTCTAAGTTCTGACGCGGCTAGCACTCAGCATATCCCATCTTCGTTGTCTTAAATCCTTTTAATCAGACAGCCAATGTATCTCCTTATCCCTCCTGCCCGCGTCGAATCGCCCTCATGCGCCGTAAAATCTCCTCCCCGTCAAGGAATGGCTGAGGTGCGCATGACGAATCGAACTCAATTACCCTCCGGCTATCAGATATTTTTTGAGCTTCTTTGTCCTTTTGTTTATTATCAGAGCCTATTGATGGAACGGGCCCAGGTTGCGGCGCGGACGATTTGAGCTTGAGCTGGATATCTGCGACGTTGGCGGAAGGGTTCGCGGGCCGAGAGTTTGGTTTTGGTTTGGAGAGTGGTTGCTTGGGAAGGGGTGGCTGTTTCTTGGGGGAGCGCGCCGTAGACATGGACATCTGTGAAAGCTATGGGATTTGGCAATTGCTATGAACCTACCTGCTATCCAGATATCATTTTCTCGCAGTCTCCTGGAGTTGAGATTGGAGGACACCACGTGGTAAGCCCAGATCGGCTTAGTCAACCATTTCCCCGCCTTTATCAAGATATGGGCCCCACGTGACGGTGCAAATCTCGACCGACATCGGTCCACATTTGCTCTCAGCAACCCCGCCAACCGGCAGAGCTCACAACACAAAACGTTTGTTGCTTATCCGATCACGACTTGAACCCACGCCGACGCGCCGGAGCGTCGTACGAAGAGCCAAAAAATAAGGGACTTACCCTCCCCCTTGCGGCGGAAGGGCTAACCACCCCGCCTACCTGGCCTAGCGGGCCGCTGACAGATCTGTGTCATAGCTGTGCCGCAGATCCCGTCTCACCATCCAGCGATATCTTCCACCCTCCACGCGGGCCTTCCCCCCCTCCCTTCCGTCCAACGGCCGGGTCTCGCAGCCAAAACGGCTCCCAGCGTGGCAAATCTGGCAGCCAACGGCGGCCGCAGACGCAGTGGCAGCGTTGCTGGCGTTGGCGTCGTCAACAATGCCAGCAGCGGTGTCGGAGGAGGAGCAACTGCGTCATCGCCCACAGCACTAAGCAGCACGGAGCAGGGGAGTCCTATCGCCAGTCCAGTAAGGACGAGCGCTAAAGCAGCGGCTGCTGTTGCTGCTGCTGCTGCTACTGCTCCTCCCACTACGGTGGCAGCGGCCAATGGCGGGAGGAGACGCAATGTTTCCATACTCGCGGGAATGGAAAGCTCGCCTGGAAGCACTGATGGCGGCGTCGAGGAAACTGAACACCTCGACGACAAGAGAAAACAGCCTGTGAAGCGGGCTTGCAATGAGTGTCGTCAGCAAAAGGTGGGTTATTGGGGGAAATCTTCTCTTTGTGCCTTTTCTTGTTCTTCTCCTTTTTCTTTTCTTTCCTTCTTCTTCTGCTTCTGCTTCTGGGGTTTTTTAACCTAGTTGCGCCAAAGTTGATGAACATCTGCCTTGCACTTTCTGGAAAGCTCAAATGATAGCTTTGGTGCAATTGCTGCAAGCCGACTTATTTTAAATATAATGTGACTAATCACTGGCGCACGAAACAATAGCTCCGATGTGATGTCGTTCAGGAACCATACACCGTCTGTACTCGATGTCGACGGCTGAGGCTCGACTGCAAGATCGAGTCGAACTTCAAGCGGGTTGGCAAACGCAGTCGCAACGCGGAGATGGAACGCGAGATCATCGAGCTCAGGAAACAAATTGCGAATGCGAACGCTGCGGTCGCAGCTGCTGCCAATGCGCACCAGCATCACGCATTGCAAATGCATCCGCCAGGCACGCCAGCCACAGGACAAGACTCTCCGTCCATATCTACTCCGTTTAATTCCACGCACCGGACACTATATCAGACCCCAGGAAGTATGTCTAATGAATACATGGGATCACACGAAGCCGTTGCATCGTTGTTGGATCTCAGATCAGGCCTGGATTCTTCCAACCTTATGAGGAGCCCTAGTGGTCCGCTTGTTATTTCGAAACGGATTGAAGATGTTTCAGTGCCGCCGGAACGGGTCACTGAACTGTTCAGCTGGTTAGTTCTAATACTAGAGGCCAAAAAGTATGCCACCCAACGTGTTCTAATATCTATTCTTGCAGCTTCTTCGCTTTCTATCATCCCTTCCTTCCCTTCTTAGATCGCGACAAACCACCGGAAGATTACTACTCCACATCACCACTTCTCTTTTGGACCATAATTAGCGTTGGGAGCCGTCGATATCAGACGGATCCGAATCTCCTCAATTCTCTCTCCGGCCCAGTTCTGAGGCTGGTTTGGAGTACGTTGGCAGACGTCCCACAAAGCTATCATGTTGTGAAAGCCTTGGCCTTGTTATGCACATGGCCATTTCCCACTAGCAGCACATCAACAGATCCCACTTTTATGCTATGTGGAATGATGATGCAAGTAGCGATGCAGATCGGCCTCCACAGACCATCTCATGCCCAGGATTTCTCAAAGTTCAGGGTCGAGCTGAGAGATGATGAATTGAAGGATAGGGTGAGCACCTGGGCTATATGCAACATCGTTGCTCAACGGTATGACATCTCTCTACTCTAGTATTTTGAAGTATACGTTAAGAAATCATTAACAATTGCTGCAGTGTTGCAACCGGTTATGGCCAGCCGTCATTAACTCTATTCGATTGGACATTATCATCTAGCGAGTCAGTTGATGCGAGTTTCACCCTTCCAACGGAGATTAAATCACGGTTAGCGATAGAGAAGTTCTGTGACAAGGTGTCAAAGAGCCTGTATAACAATCGCCGGGACCCTGTAGGCCTTTCAGGAGATCATGAAAGATACATCATGATGAGAATTCTAGCACAGGATTTCGAGGATCTAGAGAGCCAACTCGTTGAGGAGCACAGCGTACCCGGTACGTATATCTTTTCTCTTGCTTTGAGAGATATATGGAGCCATCAATCCTAACATGGGCATCATTTCTAGCTATAACAAATATTTACCTGCGAGCTGCTGGTCTTCACCTGCGTCTATCTGCTTTCTTTGACAATCCCACAGCCAAGGATTACCGCCAGGGGCTTATGGCACTCTACGTTACGACAACCGAATTTCTCGAATCGGCGTTGAATCTTGAAACGTCGGTGGGACCTGTTCTGACATACAGCTCCAATTATATCTACCAGATGGTTCTCGCGGCTGGGTTCACCCTTCTTAAACTCTACAAGAGTTTCTTTTCTGACAGCATTGACCTTGACTACACGAAGGTTTTATTTAATAAGACCATTTGGGCCCTGCGGAGTATGTCTGTTGCCAGCAATGATCTCCCAGAGCGCCTAGCAGAAGTTCTTGCTCAAATGTGGAGGATGGGCGGTGCGCTTGACCAGAAGTATCAAACTGGTCAGCCGGAGATGGACGATACGTTGCAACTGAAAGTCAGATGCCGGATGAGTATGTCGTTGGTTTATGACTCTGTCTGGCGATGGAGAGAAGATTTTCAGTCCAGAGGAACGAATTTTGAGTGTAGGTCTCCATTTCATGATATATATCCCCTTGTTTCTAGCCAGCATCTAACAAAACCTTCTCTAGCTTATCTGAAAAACCCAACGAATCCAGATTCCAACGCCGACTCGTCGGCTAATTCGTCTGTTGGTCCCCTACGAACGTCTTCCTCTACTCCTGGAGTGATGGGGTCAGATCCAAGCCTGGCACCACCGCCGCCACCACCTACCACAGGAATTGGAGGTATCAACACATCAACGAGCACGACCAGTGTCGGCCTCCCCAGCGGATTCATGGAGCCAACTTACGAGGTCTTCGACCCGTTGAATTGGATGCTTGATGGGCTAGTCGACTTTCCATATTCATACACTGCAGTACACGGACTCGAGGCGCAGGGCATTGCATAGGTGCTTTTAGGTACCTGTGTGACAACTGCTTTTCTTTTTTTTTCTCTGGAGTAGAGGTGTTGGATATCAATCAATCACAGTTTCCTATTTTCTTTTTCTTTTTTCAGTAGGTTTTCTCTTTTTCTTTTAGATAACGATGTCTTTTTTACAACGTTATACCCAATATATGTTCCCCTCCTTTTTTTTCCCTTTTGGCGCAGCCTTGGGGACGTTTCGATGTCTTTGTCCTAGTCACGTCAAGTCTCCAAAATTTGTGATTATGCACCGTTGCGTAAATGATTTATTGTCGAATGAGTTTTCCTTGCTTGTTTGCCTTTTCTTTGCCCTTTCCTACTTTGGGTTTGGAATATTCTGTCTTCCCCCTCATATTCTAACCTCTCTAATGCTCAACCTCTTTGTCTAAATCCTGCTTTGTACCCCCCTTTTTCATTTTTCTATGTTAATATTCATATATATACATATTTTTTTATTTAAGATGATGATGCGAAGCATTGGAAAAAAAATAAAAATTGAATTGAATGCAAAAGATAAATTACCCATGATATATACAGTTTGCTGTTTTTATTTTTGGGCTGTGGAATGGGAGATACACACGAACGGAGTCTTGCTTTATGTCTTGCTCACGGATGCTTCATAACACCCCTCGTTAGATCTACATATTGGGGGGAAAGTAGTACGACACATATTTAAAATAATCCACTACTAAGCAAGTTTATGAAATATGAGGGTATATAATTGCATACTGTAGAGTTAATATATCAAAAACCCCCTCTAAAAAAAGGAAGACAGAAAAGTCCAATGCTCGTGGGTGGGTATTGTTTGTTAGAAAAGCGGAGGGGAATGATGAACATGCCCCCGGATATTTGATGCATGAAAAAAAAAAAGAAAGAAAGAAAAGAGACGCAAGCAGCAGAAGTTAGCTCAAAAGAAACAAAAACATATACATCACCATGGATTCCCACTGTTTCCTACAAGAATCAACAGGCCGCATACTTAACCCTGACCTGTTAGTTACCATGCCGGTGCTCGATCTCCGCTCTATTCACCTCCACCTCCTCCTCCACCTCCTCCACATCCACCTCCTCCACCTCCATCTCCCCCTCCCCCACCCCCACCAGCCCCTCCAGCACATCCTCCACCACCGCAAGCACCTCCACCACCACATGCTCCTGCCGCAACTCCTCCACCACAAGCCCCACCCACACAGTTCCCCACCGCACCCGGCGTCATATCCACATATGCCGGGTTACTCGGGTACATTTCACCATTAATCCCCGGGTCGGCGGCATACGGCGGGTAATAGGGAACCATAAACGGATACCCCCAAATCATCGGATACACGTACGGATCCTCGGGCTTGCGCGCCGCTGCGTTTTTATTTTTACCATTGCGCTTCTCCAAGCGCCGAAGGCCCTTTTCATACTTATATTTTAGTTCACGAATCTTCATTTCTTTGTCGTTGGGGAGTATGTGTTTCGATTTGGGGGTGACTTTTACGGCGTTGTGGGCGGATATGTGTGGGTTTTTGGAGAGGTCGGAAGTGATTTGCGGGTCATCGTGGAGCTGAGCGGCGTTAATGCGCGCCTGCGATGTTGAGCTAGATGCGAAGAGGTTGCTTTCGTGGTTGTGGGTTTCGCGGATGGCTTCGCAGTACCAGCATGTGCAGGCGCTATAGACCTGGCCGCCTGTGAGGCGCTGGTATTGCTTTGACGTCCACTTGAAGGCATCTGAAAGCTTGCCCTCGTCGATTTTATCGTCATGGTCGATTAGTTTGCCGTGTGTACGAGAAACGGAATAAGAAAAGTACCGATATGGGGCCAGTTGGTGGGTATGCCAGGCAAGGTCAACGTCGAGGGTAGGCACAGCGACCCTTCTTGGGCTCTCGACCATGATGCGGAAAAAGAGTTCGTACTTCGCGATCAGGCGCTCCATGGTCGACGTAAGTGCAGGAGAATGGAGCCAATCTATATTATCCATCTTGCCCACAAAAGTGCCCTGTCGAATAACGGCTCCGACAAGGTCGAGGGCAAAGGGTGACGAGTTGTCCCAGTACCGGGACATCATCTTGCGAATGGCAATCCGCTCCTCTCGTTCCAAAGGAGTCGTCCATCTGGAGTTGTTGACGCGAGCGATAAGCTTCGTATCCTTAATAGACTCCTCGATGATACCCCGAATGTCCGCCATGCTAGCAGTTGGGTTCAGCACAGGATTAAGAATAGTCGAAAGGGTGAAACGAAGGGCCGACATGATCAGTTTGCTCGGGAATAAGGATTGAAAGCGGAAATTGGGACGTGGATCGCCTGGTACGCCGTTAAGTGTTAGGATAGTACCTGGCATAGGCCGTTGATATTGGATCAGATTTTGCATATCCTGGTGGAATTTCTCGACTCGGAGGCTGCTGTGAGTGATCATAAAGCCGCAAGATGTGCAGCTTGCCCTGAAATCTTTATCTGCATATCCATTACCCATAAAAGGTTGCAATAAGGAGCCGATCACAGGCATGTCAGGCTGCCACATTATTATTTGGTCATTTTGACATCTGGCACAGCGCAACAGTATATGCGGTGCATCATGGAGATTGTCCCATTCGAGGCCTGTCTTCCCCTCGAAATTGTTTATGGCATCCTGTTCTGGTAGATAATTAAAACTGCTGTCATCAATATATCGATTTATCACCTCCCACGGAAACCCGGAAGCCCAGAGATCCATCTTTCCAAGGCGGAGACAATCTTCCAGGAAATGTCTGGGGTTTAGCATATATGAATGCCACACCATGAGAACGTCTGCAAAACAAGTCGGATTGTAAGCTCGCAAGAATCGTAGAATCTATAAAGTTATAGTCATGCCGGGAGCATCATACCTAGAGGGGGAATAATATCTGGTGTCCAGAAAAGCCGGCTGCGCCATTCAGTGTGCCTGGCATATACTCCGCTCTTCTCTATATCGTCGAGGGTGAGCCTTCCGTAATCAGCGCCCATGCCATCAGTTGGAACACAAGTTTGGTGCCAAACAGTAAATCTATGGACTGCTCTATGGACATATACCGCCCATCTTTTCTCCTTGATCAGAGCAGCAACCTTAATCTGGTCGTCATTGGTGAATCCTTGGATCTGCTCATCGTGCAAATTGAATAGGCCGTCAGTAGTGGAGACGGTGTCACGGAGGTCGGCTAGAGCAGAGAGAAATTTCAAATGTGCGATACACTCGTCTGTTGAAACTGTCTTGTCTTTAGCCGTCTCTTTGGTGTATTGTTCTCCCTCCTGAATAAAGTTCAAATGCCGTTGTATTGATGGCGGGGCTAGTTGTGTAGTTCCCTCGGATTCTTCATAACCCGGGGGTGGATCAAAGGGTCTATTCTGATGTAGGTCAGGCTGATAAGAGAGGGGCACCTCCCCCGAGTTAGAACGAAACAAATTCATGGCGAGCAGAATCTCCCATTCGATAACTTCTGCATTAGGAGCGGGGATAGATTGAAAATGACAACGCTGGTCTAGAACCGATGCTTGTAGACGAGGCTTTACACGAAAACCGAAGCAGGGTAGTAAATTTCAAATTGGATCGTTCATAGAAATCGTTTCTTGTCAGTTCGCTGTGTTGTTGACAAAAGCTATCACCAGTGAGTATATATAGCTTAGACCACGATGCAAGGCTGGCGGCTCCAGTAGCAAGCACATGCGCTAACTACTCTCGAGTCTCGTACAGAGTATCAAGCGGTAAATCGCATTCGGGACAGCGGGACATGGGTTTCCTTTTAGTGCCACACCAAGGCGACCTGGGCGGGGAGCTAAATATCGAAGCACTTTCACGGTGGTCTCAGAGAATCAGATTAACGGAAGGCAGTATCGTTGAGAGACCGATTCGATGAAGATTGAGCACCTGAGGGCTGTGTATGCGAAGTCATATTAAATAATAAATTGCCAGCCCAAAGGCTGTGCATCAGCTCTTGTGGGTTGGGCGTAAGGCTGACCTCATGTTTCATTCTTATTATTGAGCGAGTTTGCAGGGGTAAAATGGATCCAGGGCATGGATGGAGCCTTGAGCAATGAATAAGTAAGTACGTGGAAAGAGTTCATCGTAAATTTTTATTATTAGTCTCCGGATGGGGCTCTCCCAGATCCCGCAGTGATGTTTTGGGGGTGAATCGGTGATGCGATGGGGATTGGAAAGTCGCCACCCCTTTCAGGTCACGTGGGTATAAGCATCCTGCATGATATTATCTTTATAAAATTCGAAGTATATAAAACTAATTTTATTTTTTATTTTTTTTAGTTCTGCAATAAAATTATTTTATAAAGAAATAAAAGAGTTATTAAAGAAATAATAAATCCATAAAAAGATCCTATACAATGAAAAATTAAATTATTCAATTCAAATTTAGACAATCTTTCAAATATGATATAGAGAAGATATATATTAATCTATATACCTATTTTCAGCCTCATGTCGTATTTGGTGTGGTTGTTATAGATTGATTTGTCTAAGTATATTTTGTATATGTTTACATACAAAAAGGTACAATATCAAAGTGGTGGTAAATATCATTGGGGTGGCCATGGAGATGTGGGTGTTCCTCTGGATACTGCATACTCCGTAAACTTGATACATTTGCGGAAACCTTCTACAGAGCACAGCCACAGGCTACCCACTCAACGTTGTGAATATAGATAACTCCAACGGCATGGCTCTATGGGAGGAATACATTTAACAACCTAAATCATAAGCCTCGAGATATCTAGCATAACCCCAGACTGACACATATGAAGCATCTTTGTTTTAGTTCCCGGAAAACTGCAGATACGTCTGATACACGCGCCTAGGGTCCCCTCCGCTAGGAGGGAAATCGCCTTGCGCGGTGCCTTGTTCATAGAAACTCGTACTTATATACCTCATGATCAGAAAATAGTTCCTGCATGGTGGTCCCGTCCTTAATATACAGGTGTTAAACCACAAATAATCTATATTCATAACGTTTGATGCGTTGAGTTGTGGCATTGAGGAGAAAAGAAAGAGATTAAGAGAGAGCGAGCGAGAGAACCTATCCACCCTCGAGACTTGTCATCCCGGGTCCCAAGATCTAAAGAAAATGCAGCCAAGTAGGATGCCGCCGATGACAACGTGTATGTATATACATCATGAACCACCCAAAGAAATGGGTGGCATCACAGCAAGAAAAGAAAAATATCACAAACAGAAATAAAAGGCAAGTCAAGTTGGCGGTTCCAGGGTATATCATCAAGTATCCATAACTAACCAACAAGTAGAAGTCTCCCCCAAAGAAAAAGACATCATGGGGTCATCCAAATTATAAGCCACACAAACAAAGGGAATAATTAGCAATAGATAGTTTTATCCAGCCCGGCAAATGTATTTCCTTTTATCCCATTACATAATTATACATTTACTGTCTCGCTTCTTCTTGTCATTCGCAAGTTGGGTCCACTGGCCAACTCGTTCCCTTAGATCCTCTGTCTTAGCATATCGGCCGAATCCCTGCTCGGATTGGGAGCTCGAAATCTTCCGCCCGGTCCGTCGATCGAATAGGCCGCTGGTCACAAGAGGTTGGGCTCTTGGAATGTCTTGTGATTGTGATCTAGATCTTCGAACTCCATCGCTCACGGAAGTGACGCTGTAGATAGTGTCTAATCTCCGGAGCCCTTGAGCAGGTAGGGCTTGAGGACGGTTGCGGGTCAGCGGTGCATGACTTGGGACGTTTTGCGGGATGGGATCCTGAGAGGTGGTTGAAGGTGCTAGAGCGATATCACTCGACATTCTTCTCGAAGGCGAGGCCGTGACTTGATTTACATTCGCATAGTACCGTCCTGTGCTTGGGGACTGGGAAAGTCTCCTTTGACCAGTAGCATGAGGGAGTGAGGAAGGGGTGGAATATTGGGAGTCCTGTTCAGATGATAATGGCTGCCGAGGCCCATTTCTTCCAATTACTGCAGGCTGTATCGGTTGGCCGGAATGGCTATCATCTCGAGGTAGAGGGGGTGTAGGGCGTTCAAGACGCTGTTGCAGTGCAGCTCCAGAAAGCGCAGGAACCTTCCTTAAAGGGCCCGTGGTCAATGGAGGATAGACGGTGGTAGAAGATAAAGAATGAGATGTGTGCGTTGCTATATTTGTGCGTGGTTCAGCGAGCATAGTAGGCGCACTAGTTGATGCACTAGCTGGTGCGTAGGTCGGCTGCGGCATCATGTCTGTGGGGATGTGTGGAAAGGGATCTGTGACCTGATGTTGCATGGATGCAGCAGGGACACGATTAGATGAGAAGTGCTCGGGTTCTTGATAGAGCCGGCTTTCTATAGCTGCGGGTTGATCTAATGAGGACCTTCCACCAAGGGTGGGAGGAGGATGCTCTGTTCTTGCCCGTGAGGGTCTGACACGACTACCTAAGTGCTCCGCTGTTGATCTAGTACGCTGCACTGCTGTCTGTGCCATGGTATCTAGAATAGAGGTTTGGGATCGACGTGGAGGCTGGGGTATTTCTAGACGCGGAGCTATCGGCATGGTCATGCTAGGAAGTAAAGTCCTTCGTATATGGTCTGGCAATGGCGAATCCGCATCAGGACTGTATGGCGGTGGCGGAGGTTCCCAATTGTCGGCGTCGCTTTCATGAGGCACGAGGTGTGCTCGGTTGCCGTACCTCCTAGGTGGTGCGAAGCCGCCATCAGGGTAACGATGGCGTCGATTAGTTGCTGCAGCTGTGGCAGCCCGACTTAGAGTATCGCGAGACCGTGGTTGCGTATTGTTGTAAGGGTTATCAAAAACTTGCAGATATGTCTGGCTATCGTGATCGATTGGAGAGTTAGGTTGCGAAATGCTGTGCCTATGTCCCAGAGCGGTAGGAGAAGCAACTGAGGTGCTAACGGTAGGGTGGTGCCTTGCTACGCTTGTAGACCTCTGAATCGCCGCGCTGCGAGACATACCTAGTCCTCCATGACGGTTGACCTGCGTTCTTCTCCTCTCAAGCTCGACTTCGGTATCCATATTGGAATCCCGCTCAGGCAAGTCCTTAGGCTCCATCTCTCCGACCTCAACAGTTATCTCGCGTGCTTCCCCATCATTTGGCGAGCGTTCAAAATCGAATATTATAATTCTGCCGCCGTCTACAGGAGGATTTTCATTGCCCATGCTTGGGAATCCTGAACTAACACCTCCAGGGGCCACAGCCACGAGTCTGCGCACACTGCAAGGCCAGTCAAATTCCGTTTCATCAGAAGTATTTACCCATTGAGCAGCTGTGGCATCCGTTATAGGGGTTAAATGATACCCATGTACCAAATACCGGGGAGGGTTTATCATCTTCTTGAGCCGTTGTGAATTTGTCCGAACGGCTCCGAAATTCCAGCTTTGCTCGCGTATGAGTGTATTTCTCCGACTTGATCTTTCGTCTTGCCCGCCTTCCATAGCCTGCGGCATACCGTAAAGCCATATTCCAGAATCTTGGAACCCTAGAGCCAGAAATCCATCTCTGGCACTAGCTGCTGGCATAATGTTGGGCTCGGGCTCGTTCTTCTCACCGTCCGATCCTGGTCCAACAAAGTACGTATATCCACTCCTCACATCATCTATCTGGGAAAGGCGGAATACTCGTAGCTGCGAGTCGTATCCAACCATATCATTGGAAGCAGCGCAGCCATCGTCAGAAGGGACCAGTGAGACGTGGCTATAGCCTACAGAAATGTCTGGGAATAGGATCTGGGTTGTCCACATCCGACTTTGCATTTCCGATAATGAGAGCTCATTATCCATGTACGTGGATAGCGCGGGCGAAATTGTAACCAGATGGATGTTTTGCGCATTGGCTGAAGATCCCACCAGCGTTGAGCCATCTGATGAGAACGAAAGAGCATCGACATCAAAACATCTCACTGCTCTACGGTCTGTTGAAAGAGCCCTCTCTCCTAATGCGTGTACTTCGATTCCACCGTCATAGGCGAAAGCCACCACGGTGCCTTGGGGAGATAGGGCAACTGTCCGCGGTACCTGGTTTAACACGATTGTTTGAATGAGCTTCACGCGGAAACCAGAAAGATTGTAGATATGCGCTTGGTGCTCTGACGAAACCACAGCAAGTAAGCTAGCATCGTCAAGAATAGCTGCTGTAACGGGTCGTCGCAACGTCTTCAGCTCATGACAAACGGTGATCGGATCCGTGGTTAAGTCGATGACGAAAATCCGCGAGGAGCTTAGTCCAAGAAGGTACCGCCCTCTAGCAGAGAATATAAACCGAAAAGCTTCGCCTTGAGGGAAAGCAGATGACGAGCTTGCCGAAATTGAGATCAGGTTTACAAGGGTTTTTCGAGGACGACGGAAAACTTCAAAAACATTCCTTCGGGCTTCAATAACAAACTTGCGCTTTAGATTCGGGAGATCATCCGACATCAAAGAGGATGAAGCGATAAGCCCATGTGGTGAGTATCCCCGACGATAGGCGAGGTGATATCGATAAAGCTTTGCTGAATCGGACACTCTGCGCCATTCTCTGTTGAGAAGTGAAAGTGATGCAAATGAGTTTGCGTCTACGGTGTACAGAATCCTAAAGTCATTATAAGCGTCTTCCATCGAACGGACGAATCCTATATGCCAGGGATAAAATCCATGTAGGATGTGCATATAGGACTCGGATGCACATAGGGTAGAGACCCTTGGTGCCAAAAAAAAAAGGCACAGCTAGTAACCTTGGAACAATCATACCTCTCAATTACCTCTGGCGGAAGTCGAGAGAAGGCGGCGATGCTCCTCTGCTCAAGACTGAACCCACTGCGCGATTTATTCGATAAAGCTGATGCAGGGTGCGCGGAGGTCCTCTTCGTTGAGCTGCGAAGCTCTTCGATCAAGGGTACTGTACCAAGCCTTGTGTCAAAGCTATTGCCAACTCGGGCCCCAGTCAGGCTAGAATCGTCTTCCATAGTTGCAACAGTAGGCCCCAATTATTAAACATATCTAGGACTGAGACCGCATTTTGGAAACCCTTCTTTCACTGTAGGTCCAAGTTCATTGATGATCCCATGGATTCGGGGGCCCTCCTGAAACACCCTGCTCCAAGCTTTGCGAGTGTGTTTGTGGCTGTGTTGGCCAAGCTTCAAGTGGTGAGCTGCCGGGAAGGTCAATCGAGGTAAAACAAAGAAACGCGTCTGAGATCTTAAGATGTCAAAGGGAACTCTAACCAACTGATA
Source organism: Polytolypa hystricis UAMH7299 (assembly GCA_002573605.1). Taxonomy (NCBI): domain Eukaryota; kingdom Fungi; phylum Ascomycota; class Eurotiomycetes; order Onygenales; genus Polytolypa; species Polytolypa hystricis. The sequence goes on along the minus strand of PDNA01000204.1, from coordinate 9,644 downwards.
GTAGTTTGTGCGACGAATCCTGCTGGAGAAGCGGTTAAAACGCTAGACGCGGAGATGGCCGCTGTGCGGATTGCCAGGATGACCAGGATAATCAGGGAGGTCAAGATAGACCTCACTCTGGCCTAAAAATAGCAGCCCTTCGGTGTGTTTCGCGCCAGTCCTCCACCATGCCGGATCTGAATTAGTTCCGGGCTGCTGATTGGCGGCTCATGGCAGTAGGCTCGGGGCAGGTTTTGGCGGCATCCATTCTGACTGGCGGATGTTTAGCCGACAGAGAGCGACTACATCGTATTCGTCTCTTGATGCTTGATGATTCGAGCGAGCTTCACGCGCCCAAAAACGCGGTGAGATTACAATTCAAATATGTTGAGGGCTGGACTAAGTAAGCAAGGGCTTTGGCGACATCTCCAATAGGATAAAAATTGATTTTGGAAAGCAAAAGGACATATATTTCACTATTTTACAACCAGCGCAACCCCCAGAAACTGCCTAAAATGCAAGGAGATATATAAGACAAGACAGAAAGAAATGGGACGACGCAAGAATGGAGAGCAGACCACACCCATATTATGAAGTAGATATGCCAAAGGGAGCATTGGGGTGAAATGTACAACGGGCGAGTCATATCCAGATGTACACGCAGTTCACAAGAGCAACAGACACATATCCTTTCCCCGCGTCTGCTGCACGCCATGCCCTGTGCAAATTAACGGACGAGATGAAGAGTTTCAACCCATAAGCAGGCTAAATCTGATTACTTAGATGCACCAGGGCTTCCAAGGAAACCGGTAAAGCTACTCTTCATCCCCTTCATCTGCTCTTCTCTAGCCTTCTCTTCTTCAGCGGCCATTTCCTTCAACCATAGCTCTCCATTCTCGCGGATCTCCTTCTCAATCAGCTCATACTGCTTCTGACCTCTTTCACGGATCTGGTCCCAGACCATTTTGCCTTCTTCCAAGCCTTGCGTAGGGTCAATGCCGTCAAGGGTTGGGGCCGGTCGCTGGAGTCCAAAGAGGGAGGCAATGCCACTGACGCTGTGTTTTGGTTTCTTGCTCCGCTCTTCCTCAAGTTGTTTTTCGAACTTTTCGCGCATAGCTTTCTCTCGTCTGGCGAATTCGGCGGGGATGTATGTGCCGTCAAAGGACTTGAGAACAGGTCGAACATCATCAATGCCCATTCCCGCCATGTATTCGAGGAAAGGGATGAGCGAAACAAGGCTCTTGTCCTTGGGATCTCCCTTCCACTTGTCGAGGATAATGGCATTTTCAGGTTGGCGCTTGGCATGGGCCGCGTTCGTGTCGATTAAAATCACTTTAGAAAGGTCGCGGTTCAGATACGAGAGATCCTAATATATTAATTTAGTAAACCATAAAGCAACAGGTAGAAAAGCTTGGAAGCACACACCTTCACATAGTCACCGTCTTCATACTTGGTTGCTTCACGGAATAGCGGCCAACGAATGATTCGATATGGGTCCAATTTTCGAAGCACTTGATCCGCCATCATGCTCTGAACAGTTGTGAAAATAACCAACTCATAGTACTGATTAAGGTATCGGAGGAAATAGTCGACGCCCGGCCTTTTAGCCACCCGCCACCCGTGTTCTCGACTCCACTCGCTGTGAACCAAAAGATCTTCCATACTGAGAACAAGTGTATAAGGTTGTCTTAACATCGGGTCTTCGTCGGGAAGCAGCTTCTCGAATGCGGGGTCCTTATAGTAACTGGTAAGATCGGAGAAACGGGCGTTAATGCGGTTAAAGAAGAGACCGAAACCCCATCCAGAAGGTGCATCTGGGTGAGCCTTTTCCTCTTCTTCCGTATCCCAATTCCGTCCCGAGTACATTGTGCCCCCGACCGAAACTCCCAAAAATACAGCATAAACCCAGTTCACCAATCTCTTTCGTTTGCGCTCAAGCGACGATGTATAAGCGTCTTCCGGCATGTCGCCGCGATCTCCGCCATCCTCAGAAGCAAATGCAGGATCCTCCGTTAGGTTGAGCCCTGAAGAACGACTTTTCGAACGAGACTCGAGCTCTTGGGCTATCGTCGAGGGAATGCCTTGTGTGAGATCGGGAAGAGGTTTCTGCGGAGATGCAGGTTCCGATTCCGCTTGGTCTTGTGCTGGAGCATTCTGTGATTCTGTAGTGGACTCGAACTCGGGCTGTTCCTTCGAGAATTCGCGACCCTCCTGCGGACTTGATGACTGCTCCTCTGCAGCTTTGGGTTTCTGATTCAATTTGGATTGGGGCCCCGAGGGCGGGGTGGAGGACGGCCCACGGCCACCAGGTGGTGAGGGTTTGTTGGCTTTGGCAAAGAAGCGTGGCTGCCCGGCGAGTCGGGAAGCATGGATGGGAACCGCAATAGCTCGCCGCCTCAGTAGAGGCAACGCAGTACGACTGAGCATTTTGAAAAGCCTTTACATCGATCTGCTCGAATAATTGGCATACAACTGCACCAGATAGGTACAAGGCAAGGATTGGTCAGTCAGTCGTCAACTGGAAGCTGAACTTTTTCCCTCCGTCTGAAAAACGTCAAGCATCCCAGCTTGTCCTGCAGGCGTGGGCTACGGTGGTCCCTGCACACCCACAGCGCTAACTCGCTGAGTCATCCACGGCTACAAAAAGTGACGCCAAATTTTCTCGCTTTGGTTTCTTTTTCTTTTTTTCTTCTTTTTTTCTTCATCAATTTGAAAGTTGAAACCCAGATGTACGGAATTTGACTCTATGACGTGCGCTTCATGCTCTCTTACACTCATAGGGTTGTATTAGCTGGGGAGACCAATGCACCTTGAGTCTGTCGTACCCCAAGAACGACAGCTAGGCTCCCTATGAGCTGTTTGTTCCGTCGGTCCGATATAGTCCCGTTTTCCTTCTCCTGATAACTGAATCGAGATCAGCATGTAGTCCCCATCATTTTATTAGCTTCAGTTTCTTCATTGCCTGTGTCGTTGCATCGATTCCGTGCGTTGTTTACGTCAAAACGGATGGCTTTAGCACAGAACCGAACCTGTACATCACCACTGCGCTGCTATGGGGTTTTTCCCTTCTTGCGCGACGACTACCACCTTCTTTGAGTCAATCTACCCCAAGAGTAGTAATTCTATCATCAGTACTCTATTCCAGCGGTCGATAAGAAGAACTGGATAATTAACCAGATTCAAGTCTCTGAACTCTCCATCAGGTTCTCAATAATGCTGCACCTACGCATGTCTTGCAGCAGATTCGTTGAGATATCCCCCTTTCACCTTGTAGCATGAACAAGTTTCCTAGAACAGGCGTGAGCCCTTCTTATCAATCGAGGTAGTATAATTATACATACATAGGACATAAGTAGCGGCCCTTTTGACATCTCCAATTATCTTTGCTCTTGGGGGTCAGATATCTTCGAGGCAGCATCTCTCATTTTCGCGCGTGTTTCTTTGACTTTATCAGCTGGGACTTCCCTTTTGCGCCAACTCAGCCAATCGACCTCCTATTGAACACACGATCCGACCTCGGGCAGACACGGCCCTAGTTATACAAAGAGAGATTGCGGCTAGATGGAAGACTCGCTTCTTTTTTAGCACCGCCGAACTACCTGTCACGGCGGGGATTGAATCTCCATCTGCGTCGTTCGTCTACGTGGGGGTTATTTCCAACTTCGTCTCGTTTACCCGGTGATCCCTAGTTGCTCAGGCTGTCAACAAAATTAGCAAGTTTAAGCGTTTCCATCCGCCTGTCGATGAAGCCTCAGACTCCAGATCTGCTTTGTTTGTTTCATTTATGTCGGCGGGCCAATACTCCAACATGACATCGTCGTTGATGAACTTTTTGTCGAAGTGGCCTGTGGGCCACTCCCACGCCTTCGAGTCTATTACCAACGGAACGATCGTGGGAAATTCGCCATACGCTTCTTTTTTTGCATCCTTTTTCTCCTATTCCTATCGATCGTTAGCTCTCTTCTAGGTAGTCTTTGGTTTTCTCCTGTTTCATGTCCTGAAACCTTTGTTCTGTCTTTTTCTTATCCCCTTTACAGTTGTCGGCTGCAATACATTTTGTATGTGTTTTATCTGCGGCTTGTCCCTTCAGGCAGTGTACATACACGCATGTATGTCGACTAGTGCAAAATAGCCTAGAAGGTACTATATATCTCATATCTTCTGTACATAGGTAGGCATCTGCAGGCGAGGTAACATATCTCAAATCAATGAGGCAGGCTGAAAATGCATCGTTGGAACTGACTTCGGAGAGAACCTTGGAACTCAGCGGGATACTTCATACATATAATCATGTGATCTTGCTCCTTGCCCTCGAGATCTCGGAAACACACGACGATGGCGCCAGGAACTTCAATAATACCTTCTTCCACTCAACTTCGATCGGAAGGCAGCGATGAACCCCAAACCTCAAGCATCAACAAACACTAATCATTGTATTATTATTAGTTAAGCTAGCTGAAACACCACTCTGTTGGCTACATAGTGCGGTACGCTGCGTTGACTTGGGAACATTGCCAGCTCACAAAGCAACAAGATGAAGGGGAATACCTTGAACTCGTTAGAGACAGCTTGTCGAAGTCACGAATTTCTCCGACAATGCTACCTTACGCCTTCTTTGTCTTGCTTGCAAATGTGTTGTTAAAAACCTCCTGCTCTTATTTTGCAACAATGGAACACCCTGTTGAAATAGTTCATCTTGCACCATCTACTATGTCAAGCAAAAAACTGCCAAAATGTCAGGTTTGCCATCATCCCAACGAAACACTATGTCCTCACACTCTGATGCTAGCCCGGCTACTATATCCTCGTTGCTCTACCTACCCTATAACTTTCGGCACAGGATATATACGCTGGCTGGTTTGAAAGGCTCAATGGCTTGGGATATTTATCTCATGAACTTCGGGGCGACAACAACTTTCAGTACGGAAACCTAGGCGAATGGTCATCGAAAACTGGGAAACATCTCTACCCAAACACCTCTTGCAGCTGCAGTTATTATGGTTATGATCACATTCCCAACCAGCTCTTTTATGTTTCTCGCAGTATCTCTAACGAGGCCTTGTCTACCTTTTACTCAGAGCACACTTTTCACGCTCGAAATTATGAAGGACTTCATATCCTCAAAAGTTTCGGTGCAAAGGCTCTAAACTCGGTCACCAGACTAGTGGTCCAGATACAGTTCAGTCCTTTCCCCCATGGGTTTTTCGATGATGATGGAGAGCAAGACCGCACCTGTGAGATTACCAATGATGCACTCATCAATTTCATTATCTCGGAATGGGAGCAAATATGTCTGCATCTTGTTTCTCATCTACAGCCTAACCGCCTAAGTCTGCAAATTGAGATTGGCACATCAGACCATCCCTTTATCGAGGCAATGCTGAACCCCCTCTTAACACTACCTACCCTAAAGCACTGCACTATTGATTGTGCTCGATGGCCTGATAAGGTGCTTCAGCGGCTTGTGGAAAGAGTTGTGATCCATGCTACCGGTCAGGCTACAGATACCACATTTCGATTCTGCGATCTCCCGGCCGAAATTCAATTATATATTCTCGGCTTCACTGCACTCGTTGCGCCGGCAGCCCTAATACCCGGGAAACAGGTACGCTATGCCTCTGGGTCTTGTGCTGGTTATAATCCGGTCGTTATGCATCACTGTCGCCTTCAAACCGTTTTTTTATAGCTCATCTGGTACCTGTTGGAATTTCACAACTGCCTTTGCCTTGTTTCGAGTTAATAAACATATCCGTACGATGGCTCGATCCATATTCTTTTCTCGCAACCGATTCTGTATGGGCCCCTGGCCATTCGAGACACCTGACTATCGACTCTCACTGTTAGATTTCCTCGGTGATCCCTTGCAAAACCTACGATCTATTCGATTTAATTTTCCCGAACTGAATCGTGACCTTCTTCTCCCGGGCCAAAGCGGAACCGTCGGTTGGGATAGGACCATTACTTTGATTTCCCAGAGCATACCATTATCCGTGCTCACTCTGGTTATCGATTTGACTGGTGATGTATTCTTTAATCCCAGAACCCCTGAACAGGATGATCAACGAGACGCGGACAAGTGGACTGTCAATCAGCGAGCTGTACGGCCGCTGGTGCGATTGAGCGGGCTAAAAGACTTGTTTATCCATATTGCCTATCCTCGTGGGGACGAAAATCTGCATATCCGTAGCCATCAAGAGCAGCTCCTTGAGCAGATGGTGATGGGTGATGGATATAACAGCTCCTCCCGCGGCAAGACACCCTTGATATAGTTAATATTATTTTCCAGGTGCAAGCTATGCATCCATATTTTAGCCTTTTTATTTAGTTATTTTTTTACCCTTGACTTCGCTCCTCTTCGTAGTCTGATAAATCTCTCGTGAATTCCAGAACGCCCCATGGCGACATGGTTGTCGCCAGCCAAAACTCCCCTTGGGAACCATGAAGTAATAGCCCCCTTGAATTCCACCAACTTTAACATGATGCAATAAAGCCTTCAGTGTTTCATGATATATCCGAGTCCACACAGGTTTAGAAAACTATGAGTCTGCATAGCCAGAATGCGGTATTTTCTTTTCTTGTTGAACCATAAACTCACTCCATAGATAGTTTGTTGGTGTTGGTAAAAGAAGCACACCACACGATATTTCCAGACAGGGGTATGATATCAACGCCGCCCCCTCCCCAACAATAGGGATCTTTTGATCTTACTCCTGACTACCCTTGAGCCTCGCGATAGGGCAGTTGCATATCTGTTGGTAGTGGAGGCTGATATCCGAGGAAATAATGGAGCTTTTGATATGTCTATGTTAAACCTGAGCGAACCTATATATACCCCCCATCCCAATGGCAGTAATATCTAGGCGAACGCCCTCTCTACTACACAATTGCCAACCACATAAAAAAAAAAACCCTTATCTTTCCTCCACCCAATACATAAAAGGAGACAGTTAAAACCTCCATCGCAATTTTCTCTCAAAGAAAAACCCACCATCCACCTCTCAACCCTCCCATTCCATCCTCTTAACAATGCGATCCCTCGCACTTACTACACTCCTCTTCCTCCTCCTCACGCCCTTTAGCGCAGCCTTCTGGATCTACCCTTACCAAGGCCCCCGCTGCAGCGCCATGAGGATCACTAAATGGCTCGGCGGGCCCACCAAAGGCTGCCAAACGAACGTTGGCAAGGGTGGCATCAGCGCCAGCAGCGCCATTGTTAAATCTACGGGTCCCGTCGACGATCCGCATGTCGCTGTCTTTTTCTCCTCAACCGACTGTAACCCGGAAACTGAGATTGGCCATTCTGACGATGGCTGTGTGACTGGGAATATCAGGTCTTTTGAAGTGTGGAATGTGGAAACTGGTGATTAAAAGTTTTATTTTATTTTTACTTTGCAGAGGGAAAATAGGGGGGTGGTGTGGATGGCGCCGATCTGAGGAGGTTTTGGTATAGGGTTTTTTTTTTCCACAGATCCCTCGCTGGCCTTTTTGCTCCTTTCTTCGATCTATGAAAGGGTACGAGTTGTCAAGGTTGGATTTCTTCTTCATAGGCAGGCAATCGTTCAGCAAGGAAACGCTTTACACGCGCACACTTCCATCTTCTTCAGTTCAGAGTTTCCTTTACGGAGTCCCCATAACCCGCCGTCTAACCGGAGCTTGTTGGCTTCCAACCAATTTTTTCCTGTCTATACAAGAGAATTTTGAAAATTTTGTTTGATAGCGTGTCTCCTCGAACTCTTTTGCTTTTGATTGGGGGCCAGAAAACCAACAGTATATGGTATTATCAAAGTCTGTTTGGTCGAATTATTTCCCTCATTCTTCTTAGAATCTGCAGGTTTTAAGAGTATTTCTTTTTCTCTCCGAGAGTTGGGGTCTGATTCTTGTCATGGAATGATCATAGTATGTCGTTCGCTGAGGCTTTTAACACCCAATGCGGTCGATGTTTGGGAGTTGGTTTGTAGTTGGGTTGACACTGCCATCAAGATCGACAAAACCAACATCAGGTCTAGCATCAAATTTAACATATGATATGGAGATTGATCGCCAATCGTAAATCAATGCATTATATAGATCCAGCAGGCGCATCGCACAGTGGAGATATGTACCCAGCATAGTACCAAGGAATATCTTCGTCAGAATCATCCACATTTGCCCCTGCTGTTGTTTGCAGAGTCTCATCTCGAGGCCCCAAACTCACCCTCTATTTTTATTTATTCATGTCTTAGGTTACTAAGGCGGGAAGTTATCTTCCCTGTCTTTCCAACAAGAAGCAATCAATATATCCACAATCTGTGCACGAGTCTAGGCTCAAACAACACCTCTCTCCTGCGTGACCCCCATCGCCCTCACCTCTCTCACGAAAGGGACGATGTGAAGGGAGATACGAGCATTGAGCAACAACAACATCTGGATCGTAAAGAGTCATTCAGGACGAGCATTTGAACAATCCGCGTCCACCGTCCCTCGACAATAACAGATCCCGCAGAATAGAATCGACAGCGCAGGGGTTAGCGTGAATAAATTTAGGCTGCCACGAGTTTCAGCACAAGGCTTCCCCTAGGGACCGGGCTAGGGCCTAGGCTGAGGCTCTGGAGACGCCCGAGCGTTGGGGGCGGCTCAGCTATCCGGGATATTGCAGTCCCTAGGATGCTTGTAAGCTGTTAGAGGAAAATTCGGGATTCTTGTGTAGAAGAATGCACAAAGCTTCAAACTCAATTTCTGGAGGCAGGGTAACTAGATGCTTTATAAAGGCTTGGTAGGCTTGGTAGACTCTGATCAACCCATACCAAAGTCACCCTTGAAACGAAACATGACTCCGTGCACGAAGTTTCTTCAATTCCTTTCTCTGCGTGTCCACGGCCAACAAGGCTGAAGCTATCTGCACAATGGCTGTTTATTAATAGAAGCTAGTTAATCACGACTGGCTGGTGTGTTTTCTCAGATGCATCCCCTAAACTCTACTAACCGCCCAAGCACCAATAGTTCCGCGCCAGGATTCCTTTGGTGGGATCACGACATTTAACCCATAATATGAAGATCATTTTTCAGCCCCACAAGGAAAATAATTTATATCCCTCGCCCATCCCCGAATCTCGAGTCTTCCTGATATATAAACATATCCCTAACACCGAAGCCCGTGACGCCTACCATTGCTAATCACAACAGATCAAACAAAACAAAAATGGCAGCGGCCTTGAGTCGGTTTGCGACCGACGATGTGATGGAGACGTTTGCATTTCTAGGTTCGCCCGCCCGCCTATTCGGGCGCCTCCCTCTTGCATCGCGGTATGTGTGGAGTGGCTTTGCGCGGCCATGGTACAGTCACCCATACGCGGAGGGAAGATGGGGTCCCTCCTATCGTTGGCGAGTCTGGCTCCTGTTCGACATGCTAGAGCTACAGATCATCGAGGAGCTTATAAACGAGGCGTCGGATACGCGTGTGTATGATTTCCGGAGGGTTACAGCTCAGCGTGGTTAGAAAAAAGCTCGGCGTGGTTAGAGAAATTTTCTAACCACGGGAACATCAAAACCTCAACATGGCTACAGCATTTAGTCTCATAATAGAGTTCATACTAAGACAGACTTAAAAAAAGCCCTGCATAAGATCATTGCACCACTGAGCCAGTGTGGCACAATGAGGATTATAGGGTAAATCAGTGCATTCTCTG
>PDNA01000203.1:21945-55280 GCA_002573605.1 Polytolypa hystricis UAMH7299 | reverse complement strand
TTGCGTGTGATGGGATGGATGGGTTTGAGAGTCACTTTTTTACCTACCCTTTTTAATAGAGATATGGGGATGGTCTTTGCTTCTATGTATGTAATATTGATATTGATGTTTGAGGGAGGGAGTTGGTCTTGGGGTGTTTTTTTTTTTTTTTTTTTTCAAAATATGCCGGGAATTGGGGGAGGGGCTTGCGTGTGATGGGATGGATGGGTTTGAGAGTCACTTTTTTACCTACCCTTTTTAATAGAGATATGGGGATGGTCTTTGCTTCTATGTATGTAATCTTGCGCTGAAAGAAATGGTGCTCTTATGCTGTCAGGTCTCTTTTTGTTTTACACTTTCGGTGGTGGGCCACAGAATTAGACAGTTAGGTACTGTCAATATGGTCTCTCTTGAAGAACCGTGGATTTTCGGAACAACTGATACATGGGAATTGTGTTGCTGTGTGTTGTGCTGTTCCTTGTAGATATGAATGAGCACTCTCTGCATTTGCAGGTGTATAAGTCACATGACATATTTGCACACTGTTTATGTCAGCAAAAAAGCAAACAACGCAAACACCGGAATAATTACTAATCACCAAGCCCGCGACACGACGCGTTCTAATTGGCCGCTGTATTTCCCGCGCACGCGTTGCAACGATAAGGGATTCTACAAACATCCACAATCCCATCTTACTTTCACGGGCATTTCTCTACAAACCACCACAAATTAAACACTTATTATAAATATCCTTTACATACGCGGAATATGGTTATTTAAACCACTCCTTTTTTTTTATACCCATTGAATACAACTTTCTAGCGGTTCAATCCCAATCCATCAATCTATTCTAGAGAGGGAGGGATATTATGTCCAGCGCGTCCTCCCCACCGCGCTGTTCGACGCGCCATTCCTCGCCTGCCAATGGTGATAATAATGGGGAACAGGACATGCACATCCTCACGCCGAGAAGGAAGGTAGCTGCATTGCTAAGGGCGTGGGATGATAGTGAAGAAGAGTCTGACAAAGACGGTGAGAGTGGAAGGAAGAATTTGTTTACAGCGGGAGGAAAGCTTGATGTTTTACGCGACCACGAGCACGACCATGAGGAAGAAGATGAAGAGGAGGAGGAGGAGGAGGAAGAGGAAGAGGTGAGACCTCGCGGTGGTCTGGCTGCTCGGATGAGAGCTGCGGCAGCGGGGAACGCGGGCATTGACGCGTCGTCGTCTGCATCGGGAGAAAGAAGTGTTGTGGGAACGGCGACTTCTTCGAAAAATATGATGAGTTCTGCGTATGAGCGTGTCTCGAAACAACTCGCACAAGCAGAGACGCAGGAGGGGGAGGGGGAGAGTGTCACAAAGGACAATAATACTATGCCGCGGGAAGGATCGGACACTTCAGAAAACGACGACGACGACGACGACGCGCTCCCCCTAGCACCTAAACGCAGAACTACGATGACAATGTCTGCAAGCCTGTCACGCGCCGGTTCGCCCCTTTTCGTACCCGCAGATTCACCCAGTACGACGACCCGACGACGGCGAGGGGACTCGCTAGACGGCAATGAAGATAACACTGCCCCTTCATCACCACAGAATGCGCGTCTACTAGCTCTTGTAGCTCAAAAGCGTCGCGAGCGAGAAGAACGCGAGCGTCTAGAAGCTGAAAAGAAGGCCCGACTACAGCAACAGCATCGATCCAGCGACATGGCGGGCATCGATATGACATCCGACGAAGACACCGATGGCGAAGGCGTAGGCAAAAAGCTTACGCAACAATCATCCCGGCCGACGGCACGGAAAGCAAGCAAGAAAGCCTTGGTGGAGATGAATCGCGAAACGCAGAGGATGAGTCGGAATATGCAGCTTGCGCATCAAGCGGTGGTGAAGAAGAAAGTTACGCTTCAGAGCTTTTTGGATAGGTTTAATATGGGTAGCAAGAATAAGGTGTTAGGGGGCGTCGAGCGGAAGGGAGAGGTGCAGTTGGAAAGCTCGCCGACCGCATCGGAGGAGGAGGTCGGTGTGGAAATGCAGTCTACGCCGCCGACGAGTCCGCCACAGGAGAATAGCCCTGCGACTAAGGGCAGTGAGGGCGTTGGCAGTGGAAAAGTTCCAGATTATCAGGCTGATGCGTTCCTTGAGGATGATGAGGAGTTACCTTCAATCGACGACCTTCTCGCCGCACCCGTCACCGTCACACAACCACAGCCCGTCCCATCTCCCAAAGCGATGACATCACCTGCCGCGACCAAACAACAGCCACGAAAATCTCGGACCATACGCGTCCGGCTCTCCCGTCAAACCGTCGCCCAGCAACAGCAAGACTCCTCCGACGAGCTAGAAGTCATAACCTCGCCCTCCAAAACCCGACGCTTCGCCCTATTCGAGAACCTCCCCGCTCGTAGACGCGAGGACGGCTCTTCCTCGTTCCTCAAGCTACGAACGCTGGCGCAACTCAACTCTCCAACCCGCGAGAAGCAGAGGAACAAGGGGGGCCTGACGTGCACGGAACTAGAGGCGGAGTTATTTGCGAAAGCGCGGGCGCAGGCTGCGAGGGAGAAAGCGGAGAAGCTCGATGAGTTGAGGGCGAGAGGTGTGGTTGTGGAGAGCGCGGAGGATAGGGCTAGAGTGGAAGAGGAGGTGGAGGATTTGATGGAGAAGGCGAGGAGGGAGGGGGATGAGATTAGGAGGAAGGAGAGGAAGAAGGAGGGGAAAAAGGACGAAGAGGGGGATAGTGATGATGAGGAGGAGTATCGCGAGTTGGAACTGTCAGGGTCTGATGAGGAGGGCGATGATGAGGGTGAGGATGATATAGAGGAAGAGGAGGAGGGGGGGGAGGAAGAGGATGTGAATAGGCTCATTGATGACAAGGCAGGAGAAGATAGCGGACCGGAAGAAGCTTCAGACGAAGAAGCTGAGATTGATACCGCAGAAGATCCAGATACCACCATCCCTCGCAGGAGAAGAACCAACCACGTCATCAGCGACGACGAAGATGAAGACGAAGACAATCAACCCACCACAAACCCACCCCAAGCCACCAATATCCCCACCCAGCAAACGCCCGCAAAACCCCAAATCCCAAATCTAGGCATCTCCAACCCTGTCACGCCTCTCATGGGCCTAACCCAAGCCTTCGCCGCCACGCTCGCCGACAGCCAATCCGACGAAGAGCAAGACTCGCTCGAGATCCTCCGCAAGATGCCAGCATGCGAGATCCCCGTGTCCGACTTGCTAGAAATCAACTCTCCACAAATCGTGCCTGACAGCCAAAGTCACGACTCCGGCCCCCAACTCGACCTGTTCTCGACGCAACGGTCTACTACTAGTGCTGTTGCAAGGGTGTCGGAATCCCCCGCCGGAATGCGCTACTCGCAGATCCCGGAACCCACGCAGGATGCGGGATTCGTGTACTCGCCGTTCGATATGGGGAAGAGGTTTATGAGCATTGAGCCGATGGCGCCGGCGTCGACGGTGGATACAGTGCCGCTGGCGGGGGTTGAGGAGTCGCCTGTTGTGCAGAGACAGAGGCAGGGACGATTGCTGCGGCGCGGTGATATGGGTCGAGGCAACCAGGCCGACGAGGAAGATGAGGAGTTCTTGATGAAGGCTAGCGCGTTTGATGTCATGCGGAAAGCTACCAAGAAGAAGACCGTGTTTGATAAGAAAACGAGTAAAGCGGCGGAGGTTATTGATGAGGCTGCGGAGGAGTCTGAAGACGAGTATGCGGGTCTCGGAGGTGCGAGTGATGAGAGCGCCGGCGAGGAGGATGAGTTTGACAGACGCATGATTGATGATGAGAGTGGGGAGATGGTGGATGAGAAGATGCTTGCTAAGTTGAATGCGTACGGCCCCCGTTTTCTTTTTGTTTTTCTTTTTTTCCCCTTTTCCTCTATAGAATAGCTGTATCCTAACTAAACCAAACCAGCGACCACTCCCGTCTCCGCGACGAAGAAGCCGTCCAGAAGCTGCTCCGCGACATCAACACCGGCGCCCTCCGCCGCAAGCGCGGCGCCGCCGACGATCTCGACCTCTCCGACAGCGACGACGAGCGCATCGCCGCACGCCGACGCGCGAAGCGGAGAGAGTTTGCGAAAATGCGGAAAGCGCTGTTGGCAGCTGACGAACGGATCGGGGTTATTGCGGAGGACCCGAAGAAGATGGCGTTTTTACGATCGATTGAGGATCGGGAGGAGTTTGATGACGAGAGGTTGGATATGGATGACGAGGCCTCAACGGTGAAGGATGTAGTCATGGTGCCAGCAAGTCAGGAGGAGCACGACAACAACCCCACCGTCAACGACAATAACACCACTACTACCGCCGCCGCCAACGACAACAATTCCAAAAAACGCAAACGACCTCCTCTCGATCCATCGAACCCGACCTCCCTCAACCGCCCACCACCACATCTTCGCCGCAACCCACTCGGCACCGGCGCCAAAAAGCCCAGCACGCTAGCTGAGATCCGTGAATCCGTCTCCTTCCTACTCGAGGGGCCGGAGTCGAATTTCTCCACTACGCCGACGCCTGGGTCTTCGGACTCTGAGGCCGAAGGGGAGGCAGAAGGCGAGGGTGAGAATTCTGATGACGAGCTCGCGGCGCCACCGCCGCCGGGGCTGACGCGGGAGACTTCGCATACATCAGAGACTGGCAATGGCAATGTTGTTGGCAAGGAAATGAGCACGAATCCCCGACGCAGGGGACAAGTTGTCGATCGCCTCTCACTCCGTCGCGCCGCGTCATCCAACGCCTCCTCCTCATCTCTCTCATCCTTCATGGGCTCTTCTGGAACCGGAAAATTTGCTTTCGCAGCAGATAATTCCGTCACCGGTTCCGGCCCTTTCAAGCGTCCGGGCCCTCCTCTCCTCCGGCGCGCGACGACAAATTCTTCCATGTCGAGTTCGAGTTCGGGTTCGGGTTCGGGTTCGGGGTCTTTAAGTCAAAAAGGTGCGGTACCGGGGACGAGGATGGGGACGGGTGTGGGTGGTAGTTTCACCGCGGCGCCAAAGTCTGTCGTTGGAATGCAGAGTATGGGTGTGAGTGGGCGGAGGGGCGCGGTTACATTTTCTAATACTGGGGGTACTAGTGTGAAGGGTGGGAGGAAGGAGGAGGAGAAGAGGAAGAAGAAGGATGAGAGGGGCATAATGGCTAGGGATGGAGGTGTGGGGTTGGGGAATTTGGTGGGCGGTGGGTCGTGGGAGTGATTGTGCTGTGTCGAGTTTTTTTTCTTTTCCTTTTTCTTATCCCCCTTTTCATTTTGGTGTTTAATGATTTTCCACCTGGGTTTTTTTCTTGTACGGAGTTTTTGGTTGTGGGGTTTTTGTTTGGGGATGTTTTTGCGTGTTTGCGAGGAGTTCGTAGATGTTGAGCTCGTTTTCACCCCTTTTTTTATCAGGGGGTAAGAATTCGATTCCATAATGCGAAGAAACCAATTTAATATTGTTTTCTCATAAAACGATCCCTGGTGCGTCTAGGTGCATACATCATTTCGTATCGATATAGCTCCTTGGTCCCAGGTCTTTAAATCATTAGTGGCCTATCGACTCTGGCTTCGTCATCGGCTCATTCATACATTGCACAAAAATTTAGAAACAGCGGGAATACCCTCAACAAACTGAGGCTCCGTCGGGGGTTAGACCCTTCAGTTCAATTCCATGACAAAGGTCCGCGATAGGATCAGAAACACGCTCTCCCTTTACTCTCTCATGTTTGAGAAAGAATATCCCACTCCACACCAACGGTCCATTTCTCTACCCCATCATCCCTAGGTCCCTCCTCAGACTCTCCCATATACGTACTGTGCCCAACTGTAGAAAGCTGCATTTCCCAGACCAGGCCTCGTCTAAGTCCTATGTTGTCACCCGCATTCAGCGCCTGTGAGGCCCCAAGCGGCGGCCGTGAGAGAGGCTGGTTAAAGAGTAGTACCTTTTGATGACGGGATGCTGCTGCTGCTCCTCCTCCCATGATATCCGTCATGGGCTCAAGTTCCGCGAGTGTAAATGGTGCAGCGTGGCCCGTTCGCGCGTGCTTGATTAAGCTTGTAGTAGATGATGATGAAGAGCGTGTAGACGTCACCTCTCCAGTGATAATATGGTGTCTCGACGTTGCACTCTCACCGTCTTCTCCAGTAGTGAACCGCGTGGTAGCATGATTAGAAATTTGTTTCCGCGCGCCCATTTCCAGGATCCAGCGCCGCACTTCTGCTGCTGCGCCGTTCGGAAGACAGTTTGATAGTGCGGATGTATTATTATTATTATTATTAGACCGAGCTGCAGTGCGTCTGAACGATGGCGATAAGGCGGATATTGTTTGTGGGCTGGTGTTTTCCGCCCTTGGTGGTGGTGCGCGGGATGGCGATATTGGTAGAATGAATTGGGGTTTGCGCAGGGGTGTGGAGGGCGGTGGCCGTGTAGAGAAGAGCGGGGGTCTAGGCCGAGTACTAGTAGGAGGATTATGGAGGAGGAATCGGGGATGATGTTTGGAGGATGCGGGGGTGGATTTAAATGCATGAGTCGATGGGGCTGATAGCGTTGTATGCTGCTGCGTTGCTGCGGGCGAACTAAATGAGTCTCCAGGAGCGAAATCGGCTTGTGATACTTCTGCTGCCGTTGATTCTGGTTCAGCAAGAGAGGGGCTGCGCGATTCGGTTGAGGATATAGATTCCGCACGACTGGACCGCGGAAGCTGAGAGTTTGAGTCTGAGAAAAGCCTTCGTTTTCGCTTTCGATGGGAGGGAGAAACGGGGAAGAGGAGATCTGCGTCCGCTTCATCGACGTCCATGCCAGTGACATCATAATCTTCATTGGACTGAGAACACCCTTCCTCTGCCACTTCATGCAAGCTTTCATCTCCCGAAACCAGCTCACCATCTGAAAACACTTCAACCGCATCAAAAGGTCTTCTCCTCTCGCCAGACCGCGGACGTGGAGGCGTGAACATCAACTCATTGTCCCCCTGATCGCTCACATCAACATCAAAGTCTACATCATCATCATCATCAACAGCAGCAGCAGCACGCTGGGGCTCCTGGCTGAGCAGGAACCGCGGTATAGCAGCAAACTGTGGCGTCGAGTTGGGTGCTGACGATGCAAAGATGAATCGCGGAGTGCGGTTTGTAGAGTGCGCACTGCTGTCTGCTAATGTGCTGCGGCGGGCGGGGGTCTGCATGCGCTGGGAGTTAGTGAAGTGCGGGATTGATCACAGGGAGGGATTTACATTTTTTGGAGGCATTATGATGCCTATAGGATATGGCGTGAGGAAGGTTATGGACTATATAGGTATATTGATGTATTCGGGAGGTAGATGCATCATCGTGCTTATGAGTACATACTGTATCTCTCTTGATTGACAGTTTTATATTCTCGTTTATGTCACTCTAGGCTGGAGCAAGGTGACTTCATCAACCAAGTATGTTCCCAAATATAGAGGCGAGTCTTATAGCTAACATGAAGAGATATAAAGGAATTGAACTGCTGTCATCTGCTGTTGGGGAGTCTATCTGTTGTGTCGTCAAAGGATGCAGAATGTGTGCTGGATGGACCTCGGAGGTGGTGACGGTCACGTGATAATATATATGCACTCAAGGTTGCCTGCCTTGCGTTGGTCGTTGCTCTGTACTCTGTAGTTCCCTCCTCATCTCTTGCATCCTTCAACATCGTTGCATTCTTGATTTCAATATCTCCTTCACGACAAAAGCAAGACACCTTGCTAGTATAACTGACCTGCTACGTGTCGTGCTATCTGTGAACAATCAACGATGCCCTTATATCAAAGTTGATCTTCTGCTGTGGATTTCCAAGGTTGATCTTTTGCAGTCCAACACCTTATGGGCGGGACTGCATGGGTTTTACTCCGCCATATATCTTGGGTGCAAGACTCTGCATATTGTGGTTGACCACAATATGCGCGTTCACCAGGAAGGCATGCACCATGATTGGTTTAGAGCAATACATCACTTGCGGCCTGCGGCACTGCCTCATGCAAGGCTGCGCGGCAGCCATTCCTTATTAACCCAATGTTGATAAGACCGGTGGCGTCGCCAATCCCCCCACCATCGTCATCCATCTCAGGCGACTACGGCCTGTCACTTTACACCTGGCTGCGAAAACGAAAATGGCTGAAGTCCTCGGTGTGGCCTCGGCCATTGTGACCCTCATCAAAACTTTGTGGAGCGGTTTACGGATACTTGAGAGACGTTACGAATGCGCCAAAGGAGTGCATGTAGCTCCGATGGGAAATCACCGCCATCAAAGAGATCCTCACTGACCTGCAATACACTGTGGACAATGCGAACGCCCATCCTAAAGATCAGTGGTCTGGCATGATCCGCTCCTTAAACCGGCAGGATGGCCCTCTCGCGTTCGCGATGCACTTTTGGCGCTTGTTGGCAACCTTGCCTTGCCGGATGACACCGAAAAACTCAAGAGTGTCAAGAACCGCCTACTGTGGCCGTTTAAGAGGGACGACGCAATAAAGTTACTGAGTGTCATCGAGAGACAAAAGTCTCATCTTATCTTAGCCATCGCGAACGATAACCTCGCCCTCTCAAAGGCAATTCATAAGGCAACGGATGTCATTCGGGAAGATGTGAGGAGCGTCCAAGCCATCGTTGAGAAATTCAGCCAAACCCAGCAGGACGAGACTACCCTCAAAAGGAACCGGAGCATTCTCAAATGGCTGGCCGTGGGTGACTATACTGCGAAGCACCATGATAGTATGAGTTTGCGACAGGAAGGAACGGGGCAATGGCTACTAAAGTCCGACAAATTCCAACAGTGGCGCAATCAGGGTAATCAAACCCTCCTCTGTCAAGGAATGCCAGGCGCTGGAAAGACCATTACCTCCGCTATTATTATTGGTCACCTCCAAACAAGGTTTCAAAATGACCCCACGGTTGGAGTTGCGTTCATATATTACGAGTTTCAGCAGCAAGAACAAAAACCGGCTAGCGTGCTCCCAAGCTTACTCTACCAATTTCTTCGGAAATGCCCGACAATTCCGAACTGTGTTCAAAGATTGTACGACCACCATAAGGATGAGCGCATGGCGCCACTGTCAGAGTTAACAGATATTTTACATACTGTAATATCAGGTTTCGCTAAGACATTCATCGTAATCGATGCGTTGGATGAGTGCAAACAATCGGATCAGCGTCGATCAGCGTCGAACAGTGTTATCAGTGTTATCAGTGTTATGCATCCCGCAGAGGAAGCCACGTTTTGCCTTTTTTTGCAACATCACGGTTCATACCGGACATAGAAAAGCTACTTCTTTCCTGCCTGTCTTTGGAAATTCGGGCAGAAGATGAAGATGTCCGGAGATATGTGGATTCTCAGATACCTGAATTACCATCATTTGTTCAAAGGAATTGCGACCTTAAAAGCGAGATTGGGCGAGCTGTGGATGGAATGTATGGTCATCCCCTATCGTAATATTGATAGTGGAGTGTGTTGACTTTGTCTAGGTTCCTACTTGCAAGGCTTCATTTCAGCTCTCTCATGGGGAAATTATCTTGGAAGGCAATTAGTAAGGCCTTGAAATGCCTCCTAGTAGGAGTCGATTCCTATGACGTTGCATATACCGAAGCAATGCGCCGAGTTGAATATCAACCTGGAGATTTTCCAATCGTTGCTAAGAAAACTTTGGCGTGGATCGTTACTGCTAAAACGCCACTTACTACAACTGAGCTTGAGCATGCCCTTGCTGTGGAGCTGGATGAGAGAAAGCTCGACCAGGACAATATACCAGACATCGAGGATATAATTTCCATTTGCGCAGGACTAATCACTGTTGATAGCCAAAATAACACCTTCCGCTTCATCCACTACCACCCAGGAATATTTTGAGCGCACATAGGGTCGTTGGTTTCAGATGCACATCTCGATATTGCGAAAACCTGTATTTCATATCTCTCGTTTACTACCATCTGCGATACGAAGCACCAATAGAGGACCTATGCAGCAAATGCATTGAAATGTTCCCACTTTATCGTTATTCAGCCTGCTATTGGGGTCAACATGCGTGTGTTGCATCGGGAGGTTGGGAGCAAATGGCTCTGGACTTTATGCACAACGAGGCGATAGTGCTCATCTCGGTTGAATGTTTGGACAGGTTCACGCGGGGGATATCTTGTGCAAACAAAACCTTTAAGCCGCTACATTTGGCTGCCAAACTTGGACTTCACCAGATCATCAGTCCTCTCCTTGATAACGTCATAGATCTGAATGCCAAGGACTCCCGTGGTCGAACGCCTCTGTCATACGCTGCAGAATGCGGTCATGAAGCGGTTGCCCGTGTGCTTTTGGATTCACGTGTCGACGTTAATTCCTAGAACGAAGATGGAATGACTCCCTTGGCTTTAGCAGCATGCAATGGCCACACAGATGTTGTAAAACTTCTACTTGCCGTGGATGAAATTGTTCCAGATTTGAGAGATAAGTACAGGAAAACACCACTCTCCCACGCAGCTTATAGTGGATATGAGAAGGTCGTGGAGCTTTTACTCTCTAGCCCCGATGTTAATCCACACGTTATATCACACCGTGGATACACCCCACTTTTTTGGGCCGTATATGGACAGAGTGAAGCAGTGGTAAAGCTTTGGCTCGATAGGCAAGAGGTTGATCTCAACTACAAAAACGAATACGGTAACACGGCAGTATGCCATGCTGCTGCCCAGGGACATGTTGGGATTCTTAAACTTCTCCTGGCCAAGGGGGCGGATCCTGAGGCAAGGGGCACACGCGATCGAACCCCTCTCAGAGCAGCAATTTCCAGTCAGTGTTTGGAGGCCGTGCGACTGTTACTTACTTCGATACCGTTGACCCAGATTCAAAAGATGATTCTGGTGGAACCCCTTTACTCGCAGCAGCCGCCTGTCTTGGAGGCGAGGAGATCGTCAAACTCCTTATTGCAACGGGTAGGGTGGATCTCAATCACCAAAATAATGACGGTGAAACAGCGCTGATGCTCGCCGCGTCGGCGAGGGAAGATGGAGTGGTAAAATTTCTCATCTAGGAAGGTATTGATATGACATTGGCTACTAAGCGAGGCCGAACGGCAATCTATTATGCTGCTATTAGAGGAAGTATACCCTGCTTTGAGCTTCTTTATACCCCCAATGTCGACGCAAATCAGCGAGACAACGACGGCAGAACACTGCTAGCTACAACAGTTTGTTCTGAGAACTCTCCTACAGTGCCTACGATACTTAGGATGGAAAATGTGGATGTGAATGCAACGGATGATGACGGCAGAACCCCGTTATCCCTGGCCGCATCGGAAGAACGTGCATACGCCCTCTACCTGCTGCTCAAAGACAAGGGTGTGCGGACCGACATTGCGGACAACAAAGGTTGGACGGCTTTACAGTAGGCAGAGTTCAAGAAGGATAAGTACGCGGTATGTTGCTTTCTAAAAAGGCGCCTAATCTCAATGGCACGTGCTGATGATGCCAGTGGTCCATGACATCATACATCTCTGCATGGGGTCTTTCTTTGAAGGGTTACATTCGTGTTATCAATTCCTTGATCTATAAATTCTTTGAATCGAACCTTGCCGGTGTGTGGATCTCGCATTGGAGTAACTCCACTGCGCGCTGATGAAGAATATCAAAGTCACAGGCGTCCATAACAGAGCCAGAAATGTCGTCAGAGATGGTTCTTATACATGGTAGCAATGTCTTGCCGAACGTGCCCTGTATCGCTCGTAGGACTAAGGCCTGACATAGCGTCCAAGTATGCTCTGCCAGCATTAATGCGAGATCATCGAGCGCCTCGTGCGTTTTCCGCGCTGAGACTTATTCACTTCTATGGAACCTTGCTCTTGCGCCATGAGCAAGTCCTCTACCACCGGACCAATCCACTGCGAAACAGTTCGAGTTGCATAGACGGTCTTGACCAAGCCTCTTCTCAGGACCAATTTCCCCATCGCTGGTGAATCGTGCAAATTTTGAGCCTCCCCAGAAATGCCCGAATGTTGGAGGCGACTTCAACTTGACCCCGGTGTGGTCGAACACTTGCCTGTAATGGATTAAACCTACCTGAGTTGCCTAGAAATGTTTCCACGGTCATGGCGGCCAGTATTTGGACGTACGTAACAAATTGGTTCGCCTGGTAAAGTGAGATGGCCGTGACGGATGCGGATGCGCTTGTTGCAATAATGATTGCGGGGACCTCCTTCGGGCCCGAACACGTTCGTGGAATATTTGTGAGCCTCAGGGCCTCGTTGGCAAGATACCGCTTAGCTATATTTGCAACCACCCAACTTGGAGGGCATCCGTGACAGTCAGTTTTCATGTCTGCGCTGCCACCAAAATCCAGTCATTACCCCTGCGCTTAGTTAGTTTACTTGGCTTCTACGGCCTGAAGGAAGGCAATAGGGCTTGGGATTGGTGTCGACAAACCATAGAGGGGTTTCCCTGACTCGTCCATCTTCATTAACTACTTGCAGCTGTTCTCGACCTTTTGTGGAACAGGGGGACTGTTGTCGATTTCACAAGGAACGCCATACCTGAATACCCTGTCAGAATACACCATGTCATATGTGCGGCTACACGTATAAGCTCGTACAACAAACCCTGCCAATAGGACACTGTTAAAGAGGGATCAGAGGCCTAGGACGTTCTGGATTTGCTCTACCTCTAACTTCTAAGGTCTATCACGTTCAGCAGTGAGGCTGCTACTTCCACAGAAACCACAGTTATGATACATGAAATGGCACAGTAATGCTCCGACAATATGTGGTAGCATGTGGGCATTGTTCAATAATCCGCCTGGCTTTGAAAAGTCTTCTCTGGCCGCTGCAAAGCAAAATCCCTTACGGGTACCAGCGTGCACAATCAACAGGAGAGGCCACGGGAGGCCTCCATTATCCGAACACCAATTTCCGTCAATATTCAACTTTCCCATTGTGACGCGCGACGCTCATAGAGAACAAGTGAGGGCTGCATAGGACGCGAAAGAAGCGACTGTTTCGTGGGAATATCATTAGCTAGGGGTTGATTGGTTCGACAAAACCCAATGAAGGCCAAGTCCCCATGGGCTTATGAAACTTACTGAGAAATCTGTAGCCGGCACTCCAATCCTCCCTTCCAGATTATGAAACCTGAAATTCCTCACCAAGGTGGCCACTATGACCTGGAGGTTTACATATGCGAATTTCTCTCCAATACACCGATGACGTCCAGCCCCGAAAGGTAGATAGGGACTTTTTGTGCCCTTCGACACGGCACCGTAGCCGTAATCGACCGTTTCGCTTTCTTCCTCTTTTTCTGGTTCAACGCTGCTGTCCCAGCGATGAGGATCCCACTTCATCGGTTCTGGGAAGTGATCCTCACTGCGTGCCGTGACGCCAGGAGAAGCAAGTAAAGTGTGTGATGCAGGAACGACGTACTGCGTCTTGGGAATGGGAAGGGGGTTCATCGCTTTCCGCATGATGGTGTGGATGGGCGAGTGGATACGCAGCGTCTCCTTAATAACCTTTTGATGCAATGATAGCTTTTCGAGATCACTATACTCCAACGGCGGTAGATCCTGACCCAGCTCCCGAACCTGCTCCTCATATAATTCCTCCGCAAGTTCCGGCTGCGCAGCTAAATGCAACATGATCCAACAACTCACAGCCGACGACGAATGCTGACCAGCCATCAGCATGGTGATCATCATATGCGCAATTTCCGTGCTTGAGATCGGTCTACCGTCCTTGTACACGCACTGCATTAGGTTCCAAATCATATCGTAACCTCCCTTGTGTTGTTCGCCCTTGCGCCGCTCGTTGATAATGTCCATATAAATCTCGCGCATGCGCGCGTGGGCTCTGTCTCGTTTGCGATTATTCGGCAGCGGTGCCCACGGGAGAAGGAAGTTGATGGGCTGGAATCCCAGGTCCAGATCGTGGTATAGTGATGCAAACTCGGATGTCAGGCGAGCGCGCACCTCGTCGCCCTGGAGTGTGCGGCCGGCGGTGAAGATTGTGATTTCTGCCATTGCGGCTGATAAGTCGACGGTCCCGGAGGGCAGATTGAAGTTTCCTGAGGTCTTGATGTATTGGCAGACTTCCTGCTCTATTAGGGGGACATAGGATTGAAGGGCTTCCTGCGTGAGTCCGAATTTGACGAACTACGCGACGGTTAATATTAGCACGCACTGTCTACGATTAGACGGGAATGATGACGCGATAATCTCACCTTCTTCTGCTCCATGAGCTTCGCATTTGGACAATCATAAATAACGCCCTTCCCAAAGACCGGGGTGGTCAATGGCCCATACACCTCCTCCGCATTGACATCCTTGAGCTTCCCATTCAGAATGAACTCATTCCCATCAGTCCCAAGATACACCGTGATTTTCCTCCCCAACAGCACGAAAGTGTAAATGTCGCCATACTATGTTACCACCCTCCTATCAGCGCAGTTCTTGCAGGCAATGGGTTATTTTCGCTGCGAACTAACCTTTTCCTTGCAGGAGAAGAAGAATTTATACGGATCCATGCCGTAGCGGACGGTGCTGCCGACAAAGGGGACCCAATGGAATACGACGGGCGGCTCATTCTTGTCAAATAGGAATAATTGATAGATGAGGTTGATGAGGAGGGAAAGAAGGACCAGAGCGGCAGTGTAGCCCGTCAGGCGCCAGAGGAGGCTGACGGCTTGAGGAGCGGGCAATTCCATGGTTGCGCAATTGGGAGAAGGAGGATTTTTCAATCGACTAATGGTCGACTGTGCCGTTGATGGAGTTCTACATCTGTGAGGAAACTGTGTGCTATATATTCATTTTACAGCTAAGGGGTGGGGTTTGGTATCTCGATCAAAATAACCAGGGGTAGCTTCGACGGGTTCCTGAGAAACATCGCATGGAATAGGGGAAAGCCTGATGCAAACCCATGACATAGCAATGGCGCCATGCGGAAGGGAAACATGCCGAAGAGAAGCTCTTGCAAGCTTTGAAAGACCTGAATTGGGCCACCAGGCAACAGCTTTATTTTTCACTGGTTTGGGAGCGGGGTTTTGCGTTTCTGGGATCGAGCTCATTCATTTGAGTTCTCTAGTGCTTAATACTAGAAATTGTGCAGCCTAGATTGATAATCAAAGCTTTCTTATTCGTGGGCCTGGGCTGTCCCTGCATTGGACCGTGCTTGTTGGAGGACAAGAGTAGATCTTCTGGAACCGCCAAGTTGATAGAGTTGTGGGCTGGATCTGTACTTGTAGGCATCAACAATTAAGCTCTTCGGCTCGAACAATCGGCTACCCCACACCCCCACACCTCCTTAACTTTACTTTGCCCAGCCACACCTTGAAGTTTGAACCATCATCCAACATCCAATTCCTAAGCAACAAACAACAAACAACCCTTGCTCTCTCTCATCCTAACCCTGCTCCTACACAATCCAATTCCGCTCAAACACCATGCCCCCCCGCCGCGCCCTCCTCCTCACCCTCGACGCCTTCAACACAATCTTCCACCCCCACCCCCCCGTCGCAACCCAATACCTCTCCGCCGCACGCTCCATCCCCTCCTTCCTACCCCCTTCCACCACCACACCAATAACCCCACACGACATATCCACCGCTTTCCGCGCCTCCTACAAACTCCAAGCCTCTCTATACCCCAACTACGGCCGCGAAGTCCCCAACTTCAACGGACCCACAGAGTGGTGGGGGAATGTCATACGCGGCTGCTTCGCGACTGTCACGGGGTAAAAAGAACGCGATGTACCTGCGGAGCTTGTGCGGGGCTTGATTGAGCGGTTTCGCGGGCGGGAAGGGTATGTGTTATTTGAAGATGTAGAGGGGTTTTTTAAACCGATGAGAAGAGTTAGGAAAGATGAAAGGGCAGGAGGAGGGGGGTGGGAGAGGATTGTCGTGGGTGTGGTTTCGAATACGGATGATCGCGTCGCGAGCATTTTGACGGATTTAGGACTTAAGGTTGGAGATCCGGGACTGGTGGCGGGGAGTGATAGGAGTATTGAAGAGCGGTTGAGGGCGAGGAGAAGAGGCGTGGAAAATGATGTCGACTTTGTGCTTACTAGCTACGAGGCTGGACGGGAGAAGCCTGATAGACGCATCTTTGATGTTGCGCGTAAACGGGCGGAGGAAGTGGTGCTGGTCAATGGCGAGGAAGAGGAGCGATTGGAGTGGAGATGTATGCATGTGGGGGATGATTATGAGAGGGATTATATGGGTGCGGTGGGTGCGGGGTGGGATGCATACTTGCTTCCGAGGGATGGTGATCATTTGGCGCTGGAGAGTGTGAGGGAGAAGTATGGCGACAGTGTGAAGGTATGTATAGTATATATACATTTGATGCTATTTTTAACTTTTATGGGGGTATTTAATGGCTAACGAATATGCAAAATATGTAGCAAATACGCTCACTTCCGGACTTGTTATCCAAGCTTGGAATAGAAGCCCCTTAAACCAAAAAAGGATTTCAGGGACTGATATAGAAATACAGGCGATGAGGGGAGAGCTCATGAAGCGGTGGCATTCCCGCCCTCAGCAGCCACAATCCTCAACGTATCAACCGCAACCTTACAGCCCCACTTCACCACGACCTTCTCCCGTTTCGAAGCCACAACGTCCGACTTCGAAACAACTTTGCGGATGAAATATATCAATCCGCGCGTGACCTGCGGCGTTTCCCTTGCGCGCATAAACACATCGACGAGAGGCTTCTCATCTAGCTCTTCCTCCGAAACCGCAGCCTTCTTCTTCTCCTTTGTCCCCTCTTTCATCATCTTCTTCTGCTGCGTCTGGAGTATGACCGTAACAACCAACAACTCAACAAACGTCCTCGTCTTGGGCTGCAAGTACACGAAATCCAGCGTCCTGAAGATCCCCACATTCAACACCCCGTCCGCGACCAGGCTGCCAAACATCTTCGCAAGGTTAACAATCACCTTCATCCCCAGCGCATTATCCCCACTGTCGCCGAAATCGTCATCATCGTCATCATCCATATCCCCCTTCTCACCCAGTCGCTTAAATACGTCCCACAGCGCAAACATAAACGCTTTCTGCATGCGTCTCTCGCTGCACAGTCTACGCGCAATGAGCGTGTAGTATGGATTATGCGCCTCTTCTTCGGATGCGCAATGGATCAGGACGCGCGGGATTTCCCCTTCCTGCGCGCGCTTGAGGCGGAGTTTTGTTAATCGCACATGCGCGTCACGGAAGTCCGAGGCAGACATTATCGCGATGAAAATTGAGCGGCGCACATCGGTGTTCATGCGGTGAGATCTGGCTAGCTGGACTAGATCGACGTCTTCGTCGCCGCCAACTACGTCGTCTAGCGAGTCGCGTAGGACGGCGCTAGTGTTGATATTGCTGGCCGCATTATTCTCACCGGCGTTAGAGCCAGAAGGAGCATCCTCTTTCCAACTCGCGCCAACAAGCCACCACTTCCCCTTCTTCGCTGAGTTGTGGATATCCGCGCGACTAATCCTCAATGGCTCTGTCGCCCTCACCGTTGTTGTTCCCCTCGCATTCAACGAGCCTAAAACTTTACGCATGCGCGTGAGATGCTCTGAGGAGACTGTCGATGCCGCAAGCCCGGTTCTCATGCGGTTGTTCTTCAGGTCGGTGATGGTGTCGATCATGAATTTTGTGCGTACGGAGAACGTAGATAAGTCACCGGCCGCGGCGACGGCGGGTTGGATGAGGAGGACGATGTCTTTGAGGGAGGAGGGGTCGTCGGTGCGGAGTTGTGGACCGGAGTCTGTGAGTGTTAGTTAGTATAGAGTAGAGAAATAGAAGGGGAAAAAATAGTAGAAGGGTAAGGCGTACTGCGTATAATCTTGAGCAGCAGCTCGGTGTTCAACTCATTAATCTCCTTGAGAAACAAGCGTATGTAATCAAACACCAAACTGCTGCCAATGACATGGAAATTATACAATTGCGAAAGCAACGATATGACATTGACCAGCTCCTTGCGCTGTCCTGCGTCATTCGCATCGGCATCGCTTCCCTTCCCTTTTGCCGTACGCTCATACACTTCATCATACCTCTCCACCAGTCTCTGCACAAGTTCCGCGCCAAAGTCCATGCCCATAACCCTATACAGCGCCGCAATGAACCCCGCGTGCAGAATCAAAAACGTATCCTGCAACACACTCTTATCAAAGACCAGCCCAAACAACAGCTCTATCAGTGTGGTGGTCACGTTTTGTCGCGGGTAGTCGCGGTAGAGTTTCTCGATATCGGAGAGGATGGAGAGCAGGTTGGTTTCGGAGAGTTTGTTTAGGTGGCCTTGGGTCTGGCGGCGGAGGCGGGTGAGGGATTCAGTTTCGGCGGATGAAGGGGCGCGCAGGGAGGGGGGGATGTATTTTGTCGTAGTGGTGGAGGGAGTAGCGGCGGGGGCAATGTACGGATTTTCTCGAGTTTTTCTGGGAGGAGGGGGTTCATCGGGTTCATTGTCGAAGCCTTCGAAACCGCTGTCTTCTCCGAGGTCTTCGTCGTCTTCGTCTTCGTCTTCATCCTCATCCTCATTATCAAAATCCCCCTCAAGCTCCTCATCAAGCCCATCCAAACCATCCTCACTCCCACTCTCACTCTCCTCCTGCTCTTCTTTATCATCACCACCCCTCCCCAACGCCTTCATCCGCTTACTCCTCAGCCACTCGTCCCCTTCTCTCTTCCTCTTCCGCCCCTCGTCCTCCCCTTCACTCCCCCCCACGTCACCTAGCAAGTCGGCCAATCCATCATCATGAAACGATTTCGGCAGCTTCTTCGTCCCACTCTTCCCCTTCATACCCAGCGCTTTTTCCAGGCGCGCAATCTCCACATCGTCCTGGTCGAGTTTATCTTGGACGCCTTTAGACGGTTTGCGAGTCTGGCTGACTTCTTCTTCCTCGTCATCGGTAGATTCATTAAGATCAAAGGCATCCTCTTCGTCTTCGCTCAGAGAATCTTCAGGTTCCTGCACCTGTTGCCGCCTTAATATCGACTTGACCTCGCCGCTGCCCTTTTTCTCCACCCTTCTTCGTTCCCTGCGAACAACTTCCTCGCCCGCACTATCCCCATCATCGTCGCTATCCACATCCCTCACCCCCCGCCTCCCATGTCGCTGTCCCTGTCCCTGTCTCTGCTGACCCCTCTTCTGCTCCCGCTCCGACTTCCTCTTATCCTTTCTCGACATCCCCCCATTCCATCCACCCTTCGAGCCAGCTCCATCGTCGATTCCGAGCTCGTCGCGGAGCGCTTTGGGGAGGAGCGTGGTGTTATATTTTGGACGACCCATTGCGCATGTCTCTCCACGAGAAAATCAAGCCTTAAAATTGAAACAAGGTTAGGCGCACAACGCAAAGAGAAATACCGCAATGGGGAAGTCGACGTGGAAAACTTTTTTTTCTGCCGGGCCACAAAAGGCGGCGAGCTTGGGTTGGAAGACGCTGAGTCAACGAAATAAACTATGGTCTGTGCGCGGAGAAATAGACCTCCGACTCCCGTTACTTGATTATGTAATTTCAATATCGGCCGCCCAAACGAACGTTGGGATGTCTTCATCGTGAACTTTCCAGAGCTACTCATGCTATATATGCACCACAGTCCTACACAAAACAGTCTTCCACTTGTCTACCCTGTTCCACCGAAAGCCCAGAGCGCCTCCTCCTCAGTCGAGCAAACCTCTTTCCTCCTGAAAACCTGGGGCAAGATGTCCAGTCCACTAAGCCATGACGAGGTAACACTTACATCCCCCCCTCCTCACGGGCACAGCTCCGCATTCCCAAACTCCACCACAAACCCCTCTCCCCTCTCCCTAGTACTAACTCGCCTGTCTATCTAGTTCTTCGCCTCTCTCCACACCCTCCTAACGACACAATCCACCTCATCCCGTGGCTCAATATTCCTAACCCAAAAGCGCCTTCCCACCACCCCATCTTCCACCTCCCAACAAACCCCCTCCCCCTCCGCTGCCGACGCCGGCGACTACTCAATTCTAATCCGCCTCTCGAACGGCCGACACAAGCTCGCGAAATCCAAAGCTTCGACCGTGGTAGGGAGCGCCGAGTTAGAAGCGTTTTACGCAAGGTATGCGGAGGTGTGTAAGGCGGGGATGGTGGGGATGAAGAAGAGAGAGAAGAAGAGGAAGAAGGGGAAGGGGAAGAAGGGGGCTGCGGCTTAGGACTGTAGCTTCCTGCGGTGGGGCGTGGGAGAGATGGGGGAAAGCGTTTGGGGCGTTTCTTGGGAGTTCTTCTTGATTTTGTTATGATTTTACGGGTCGATGGTATTTCGTGTGCTTTCTTCGAAGATTAGGAGAGGGGCGACAATGGGGCAGAATGGGCGGAAGAGATCAGGGCATAGATGTCATATTCGGAAAATATAGACTGGTGCAGGGTGGAAGGCAAATATATATATGTGTGCATATTTTACCACCTTTTTTAAAACAGTTATCCTTTCAATATTTCCGGCGGAGCTGGTATGACTGTGGTTGTTGATAGTAACACCCCATGCAGAAAAAAATGGTCAGAGCTAAATCTATTCCGGTGTATCAAATACAGAATTATAATGCATAGTACAGAGCATCATCTCATCAATTGCTGTTCTTAATATATCATAGAAATTGCAACTATAACTAAACCAAATGGCTAATAAAAAAACTAATGATAACACAAAAACTCCAAATGGTGAATGTGGCCAACTCCTTCGTACTCTCCGTATACCTTCCATCTCGCTGAAAAAAAAGACACGAGTAACAACAAGCAAATCGCTATAGGAGTACATGCAAATGAAGCCAAGAGGGTAATCGCAAAAAAAGTAAGAGAAAAAAATAAGACCCAAAATAGTACAAAGATAGTACACGTAAATTCGTATCCAGCTCAATCTAGCTCGCACCACGAGTCCTCTACGTCACTTCCCCCGTCACCTCGTTCATTGCCATTCTTGAGTATGCCGGAAATCGGCATGTCGAAATCATCCTCACTCCAGACAGTCTCTCCCATCTGCCCATCCGCCCTCGCAGAACTCCCCATGTCAGGATTCGCTGCTGCGATCCTCGTCGCGAGATGGATCAACATGACGAGAAACTGGATTGGGGGCCCCAGGACGAGTGAACAGGTCTTTTGCAACAGTGACGACGGCAGGTTTGTTGTGGGGAAATTGGGGGCTGGGGTGAGGAGGGTGGACGGTGGCGGGAGCGGAGAGAAAGCACGGCGGCGAGAAGTGATACGCTGACGGATCGAGGAGTCAGGGTCTGCGGGAGATATGCTTGTTGAAGAGGAGGGAGTTTTGGAGGGAGTGGGATATGCTAGAGGAGATGGTGCGGTGGTAGACCCATTGGCTAGGGGTTCTTCGGCTGAAAGCTCTGGTAGCGGTTCGGCTAGCACTGTAGCTTCAGACTCGCCACGGATATGATGCCGTTGTTGGGGAATATGCAGCTGCTCGGGGAGCAATGTCTGCGGGGAGGACGGAGGATTCGTATACGGCGGTGATGGAGGGAGAGGATAAATAGAGGATTGGAACGAATGAAAGGAATCAATGCTCGAGGCCAAGCTATTCACATCCGCATCACTCTCTGACTCAAGCACTGGCTGGAACATGGATCTTCGCGAGTTGAATGAATGGGACGGCTCCGTTACGCTTCGTGTAGCTGGTCGAGACGGTATTGATATAGGTGTCGATGCGCCGTAGATTGGTTCCCGCACGCGGGGAGCTTTGGGAGTACTTCTGCTCCCGTCTGTAGTATCTCCATCGGTATCCTCCACACTACCTAGATCGCTCGTTTCAGCGGAATATGGGCTCACCCCTGAAAAGCTCAGCGCTCGCGGCTTAAAAGCGACGTCATGTTTCGGCCGCCATGCCTTCTTCTTCTTCGGCGTCTTCGCCTCCTCTGGCAGCTCGACAGAAAACCCGCGCTTGAAGGGGCACGGCGTAGACTCGTACTTGATAATCCGCGGTAGCACCCCCTTCAGGCTCTCCACCCTGCTCCTATCGTCCTCCGTCACATACGGTAGTTCGATACGGTAATAAGTAAGTTTGCGAATACGGAGGACGAATATGGACTGGCCATCGACACACCAGCTCTGGCAACCCTTCAACAGCGCCTGGACTACACTACCAGATTTGAGAAACGCGGTCGAGCCGGCGACATTCTCGATTCTCAGTGATCCGACGGCAGCCATGCGCTCGATGGGGGACCGCCAGGGTAGCGTTTCCACGGCGTCTATGGCATAGTCGACGTCCGCTAGGCCAGCACTGGCTCCAGCATTCTTCTGGCCCGCCGCCGGCGAGACTTCGAATTTCACGATGGTGGCGTTGGGGTGGTAAAAGAGGATGTCATCGGGCGGGAAGCGGGTGGGGTCAGTCGGCGGCACGCTACCACTTAGACTGTATCGTGTGGGTCTCCGAAATGACTTGGAGGGGAGGGTGTTGGAGCGCTGCAGGGGCTGCTGGGGAGCGGGCTGCGCCATGGGGGTAGCTGGTCGAGAGTCATCGATGATGTCGCGGGCCAGAGAGCGGAATCGACATCGAAAAAGGAGGATGCAAATCAAACGACTGGATCCATCGGGCGTGGGAGAGTGGCGGCGATGCGTAGGGAGTAAAGATCGCGAGTAAGGGTGGGCGCGAGAGTGGGCGTCAGGGACTGGTAGGTGAAAAGGAGAAAGAAAGGGAGAGAAAGAGTCGAGCGGGGGAGGACGCTGAGGTCGCATTGCCATTTTGGGAAAGGCTGCGGCTGGTGGCGCTTATTCACAGGCGAGCGGCTATTCTTCTTTTTCTTCAACAACAAGATGAGAATGTACTCAAATACCAGAGCAGGTCGGGGGTTCTTTGATATATATGCTGTCGGCGAAATCACTCATCTCGCGCTGCGACTACCGGCTTCATTTATATTCTCGTGCCCCGCGTCCAATCTCCACGGCTCTTCTGACGTGTTTCACTCCCTACGTTGCAGGCCAGCATTGGTCCACACGCGATGCCACCAGAGCGACCGAGCAACCCGTCAAAAACACCTTCTGCAATACTTCTGGATGCATCTGCTTCATGATAAATTCACATACGTCTCAAGTACCCCTGAAACAAACTTGACGGGCTACTACTCCGAGGTGTTTTGTACGGCGATTCCCCGGGTGATCGCTACCAGAGTGACGCCATCCACAAAAGGTTCTATTCCGTGTGGACTGATCCTCCTTGCAGGCTGGGATGCGACCGGACCCCTTGGCATCATAGATACTTCGTGCTTCATACTTTGCCGGAACCAAGTGTTAGCCTACCCCGCTGCCGTGTGCAATCTGGATTCTGTGGGGTCACTTTTCACATCGATCCATTTCCCCCCCGCAGATGTGCGCTTGCAAGCGGTTGCCAACATCCTACCCCTGAATCCCCGCAGTTTCTGGTCGACACGGCAATGTCCCATGCACAACCGCTGCAGACCAGATTGATGTTCCTGCATCTGGTTCACATTTGACTAATTCTAACCAATACCCTGACGCCACTTGCGCGAACGACAAACATATCACCTACTGCTGCCTGCAGGAACAATGCCCTGCATGTTTAAACGGTCAATATGCAGGCGCCCGCCACGTGTTGGGCAGCGGAGTGCATGATTCCACACAGCTGCTTTCTCCACTACGTGTGGCTGATTATGAATGGGGAATTCATAATATACTCACCTCTTCGTTTTCTCATCATTTCTGTATTTCCTGCGTTTATAGAAATCGCCCTCATGAATTTCTACAAAGGTAGGGTTTGTTTATTGTACAAAATAAATGGCATTCGTCTCTCGCTCCTCACACTCCTCATTTCCGACCCATCACTCTTATCCTCAATTCAAGAACACACAACAACGATGTCACAACATTCTGATGAGATTTATTCTCTAACTCGAACCATATCAAGGTCGTTGAAAAGTTACCATGGTGCGCGGCTCAGGTGTCCTTGGCAAGATGGCTCTTTGACCACAGGATACTTAAAGCTTTAAACCTCAAAGAACAGGTTATCTTATATCGCTATTCCATTAGGATGACGAATAGAATATAGCGCATATAATACATCGCGTCTCCACGTCTAACACTTGCTTACCTACAGCCTAGCATCAACCTCAAGCCCATCTAACCAGCTATCCTATTCACAACTACTTCACCATGACAGACCTCACTCCACATAGACGCGGCCCACTCTACGAACGCGCCTACGCCTCGCCGGTGCTTCTATCCTCAGACGACGATGACTCAACATCTCTCCCGTCTACACCACTAGACGCAGACAATCGACGCCGTCGCATACTTGGATCCCGTTCTAGCGCCTCTCGACGTGACAACGATGGCTTCGTGAATGAACGACTTTCGTGCCGGACAAACACGTTTCCATCCCTTCCCACTCACCGGCCGCCCTCGAGACAGGAATTATCCGCTATGAATATCAAGAAACAATCTTGAATTCACAACACGATTGCAAGCATTGTCCGTGAAAATGGGACGTCGATTATGCTGTCCCAGCCGTCTTTGTCCGGGCGAAGAAGCAGAAGCTTGATGGCAGCTGGCTGAAAGCCAGCAAGGAAATCCACGAGTATGTAACTCGTAACTACAATGAGTTAGGATACTTTTCTGTGGAAATCTATGAAAATCGTGCTTTCACACCATACCGCTATTCCTCCGTCCTGGCAAATGATACCATCGTCCATAAATGGGGCGCTGTCAAAAATACAATCCTGCACAAGATTCCTCTTCATGACGTCGTGGCTCTCGAGTGCGTCAGGGTTGGGAGAGGTGTGAGTTGTCTGGACAACCCGCCCACGGTGCTTGTTACTGTGGCCAAATACTGGGACGGCGACTGGCAAGCGATCTTGGATATGCTGGTGGAGACTTTGTATAGCTTTGAGCTGCATATGGTCGCTGCGATCATTACTGCTACGCCCGATGAGTAGCCAGATTTGTGAACGCAAGACTGTCGTTGTTCTTGCTGGTAGAGGTTGATGTCGAACAACTTCCAGGTAACTATCCCGACATTTAAGCGAGTACCAGGAGCTTTTGTTCTTGAGATGTTGGTCTAATAGCGGTCAACGCAGGAAATGCACAATGCGCAGAGACCAGTGTTAAAACACCTGCAATCCAATTTTTCAACTCTCAAACTTCCATCAGTCAATTATAAGGGTTCTTAAAGACCTGGAAACAGAACTTGCACGGCTTAATCTTCATATCCATCTGTGCCAGTGGCAGGCTTATCTCTGCTGAGACAGTGTCAGATAGTCCAGATAGAACAGGAGCACCCTGACCAACCTAAATGAGGTCATTCCCCGCCTTCGCGAAGTTCGAGCCCTCTTTCAAAGTCTAAAGGATGGTTGTGAGTTGCAGCTTCGCCGTGTGTCTAATATATCTACGGCTGGTACTGGGGGAGGCAGAGTAGTATGGACTGGGTGTTGATAGACATCAGACAGCAGTGAGCTGATAGGAATAATATAACTATACAGCTTTTTCTTCTTTTCTTCTTTTCTTCTTTTCCTGTTTCATTTTCTATAATTAGTTCTCTACTCTCTTTCTTCAGCAGTTTACGACGTGAATCTGCTATATAATTAATAATCATGATGATGCGTATTTTCTCCGGCCTACCATCCCTCTTCCTCTCCCGCATGCTATCAGAATCATCATCATCATACACAACCCCCCCAAAACCGAGCAAGGACCACGCAATCCTGCATATATTCCGGGCTCTTCCCCTCCTCCTGTTGATTATACTAGGAATTATATAGCCCTAGTTTCCTTTTTAGCGAGCAACTGTTGTTAACTCCCGACTCGAAAACCGAGTATGGCATCAGGCCAGATTTCTCAACGCGGACTATGCAGAGCTGCCAGGATTCCCTAGATTTAACATCCCCCCCCGCAAAGGAACTACCTCAATGGTTTTCACGACGAAGTCTTCTGTCATGAGTTTTGACTCATGAATCAGGAAGTTTAAGGTGGTATGTTCAAGTTTCTATCACGGCCCAAGCTCTTCAATTCACATCAAAAAGAACCCCCTCGGAGTCTCAATTAAAGCGCTTTCACAATCCACGCAGATCCCTTGTTTGGCGCTTGCTGAAACATTTCGGGCCGGATATACCTAGCCCAAGTTCCCCCGCCATGCGGATACCAGGGGTCCAGTCGGTCAAGGTGTAAAAGGTTCGAAGTCCAGGCATCGGTCCGAGTTGGGGGGATCCTGGAACCCTCAGTTACCCCGTCAATCAAATGGCTTAGACGACTGCAGCCAAGCCCCCGGATCATCGTGATGAATGACGCAGCAGAGCTATTTCGGGTATTATTTCAACGGTTGTGCATGGGCCCTTGGATGGCATATTTCGGCCCTTTGAATCTATATCCATTCTGCAGATAGATTCTATGCTGCATCTGTGAGGAATATGTTCGACCATGGTGCATTTCTTGACATCAAATGCCTAAATCTTGAGAAGATCCAGTGGGAACCTGCATATAACAGAGTTCATGTAGGCTCATGAGGTTGTGTTAAGCTAAAAGTGGTGAAATCCTTTTAAGCAAAAAGGGAAGAGAGTGGAGGCCAGGAATCTGACAGGTTGATTTAGGGTTCTATGAGCAGGAACACAGTTCAACTATTTGTTGCACACACCGAGAAGACATCTTCAAGAGCCTTCCATGCAATGCTTTGTTGATCTCAGAGCTTCTCTAACCCTATGCCATCCATTGCCCTATCGCCTTGGACCATTGACTGTAGGACCACGCTCACTCGTCCACCAACGCTTAGTTTCCCGCTGGGAACCTCGAAGCAGATTCCTAGTTCTTGTAAAGCTTGACAAAAAGATATCACGGAGATTGATCGAGTCCTCCCAGTTTGTTGGCATGGGCCTCACTCTAATCATCTTGCCAGTGTTGGATTCACAGAGAAAGATCAGGCTCTTCCGCATCTTTTAGTGCACCCTAGCTCATATTTGTGTCTCCACCACCCCCTACTTGCTCTTCTACTTCGTACTGGGCCTCCAAAACTAGCATCTGAAGGCCCAATGCATGCTCATGGGAGGGGATTTTGCCAGCTTTGATTATAAAGATGTACCATAATTCTTGAAAAAAATTCAAAGGATAGCAAAGAGGTAAAGACAACTTTTTCTCTGATTGAATGCAAACTTTGAAGCAATATTGTTTTCTCTATACATTGCTGAAAACAGGGACAGGGATTTCCATCAATATATGTATGTATACATGGCACAAACTTCCCCAACACAAACACCCACACACACACACACACACACACACAGTGAAAGTGGTATGACCTACACATAGTCTCAATACAGGTAGTATGAACTATATATACCATTTAAGTGTGAAAAATGTGGGGTGGATTCATGAGAAAGGGCTGGAGTTTAACAATAGCATAAAATATAAACAAATGAATAATAATAAAGGATCTCATTCAACATTGTGAAGCATCAAGGAGGGTTAAGAAAGGGGAGTTTGTAAAGGCTACTATACAGAGATGCACATTTTCGGGCACAAAAAAAAAAGGAAAGGGGGCATGTAAAGCTATGTAATTGCAACATGTTACTTGATTGGATCTATTCCCTAAGTTATACAGACAATTGAAAAAAAGGTTTTTAATCCAATGAAGACTCCTTTTATTCTTTTCTTCTTCATATAAGTATCCATTCAAACTTTTCGTAAATCCACAAACCGCTAGCTTACACCAGACGGCATATCAACGCCCCTCCTCCCACCCCTTTTCGCTAATTGCATTCATCCGAATCCAGAGTTTTCTAACTAAACTTCCTCCTCAATTCCGCATCTCCCTCTCCACTCCCCTGCTCCCCATCCCCCTTCTCGTCCTCCCTGCGATTCACAGCCTTAACATTCAACCTATCAAGGGTCTTCCACTCCAGGCCCAAAAACTCCTTCTTACTCCTCCACTTAACCTGTCCTTCCGTCCACTCGCGCATTTCTTCCTCCGCGTTAACTTTATCCTGCTGTTGCTGCTGCTGCTGCGGTGGTGGCGGTGGTGGTGGCGGATCCGTAATCTTCGTCACTAGATACGCTGTACTCGCCTGCGCGATGCCGTAGACCAGCACGCCAAATGGCTGTGGGCGGGAGAGGATGTAAAAGGCCAGGGCGAAGCCGAAGAGGACGCCAGAGCGGTCGTGGAACCAGCGGCGTTTCTGGGCGGGGGTGAAGTTGAGGCGGAGGAAGTAAGGTTGTAACTAGTTTAGATTTAGCATAGGCTCAAAAAGGCTTAAATGTGGGAGAGGAGGGGGAGGGGGAAGGGAACATACTAATTCCCGCATCAAACTCCTCGAGGCGAAATAACTCTGCAAAAATACTACGAGCACACGCTTGGGCAGGACAAGACCCGACGCAAACACCACGGCCGCCGGACCCATGCCCACAGCCTGGTTAAAGGTGTAAAAGCTGGCGAGGGGAATCACGAAGCGGCCTACAACAGGCAGTAGGGAGAGTAAGTAGACGGCTAGAGAGAGGAGGGCTCTGCGCATGTAGCGGGTTAGATGGGATTTTAGGGATGCGGGGAGGGCGCGGAGCTTGGTGGAGATGCGCCGGGCGGGATAGACGCGTAGATTTGGGTAGTAGAGAGCGCGCAGAGTGCGGGGGTCATCGAGAGAGTGCTTGCGAGTGTATGTTGAGTCGACCCAGCGGAGTGATTCCATAAAACTGGTAGGCTAGTTAGGGATCATAGCTCTTTTGTTTGTGAGGGGGAGAAGCGGGACGCACAGATCATCCAGCGTGGGAGTTAGATATCGCATCAGCGTCATGAGCAGGAATGGGATCTGCAGGACGTTGGTGGATATGAAGTCCAGCTTGTCGAGGAAGTGGTCGTCCCAGGTGGCATTTTTGAGGTCGAGGAAGAAGGAGAGAATCCAGAATGCGGATTTGACGATTAGAATCTTTGATGGTGGTTAATTAGCTGCTGTATATGGAGAAGTGTATAACATGGCATTTGTTTGATATATGTTACTTCTATGCATATATTGCCCATTGGGTATCATTTCTAGCATAGAACAGCATCTGGATAATATTCTGAACATGGATGCATTCAGCGCACATACAGGAATAGAGAGAACCAGATGAATCAAGATGCCCGCGAGCAGGGCCACCAGGGCCTGTCTGTAGTGCTCTGACTTGAAGAGCGCGGGGTTCTGCAGCGCTCGATAAGCTAGGCAGATATGTTAGCACTTTCTTTTGCAGCATTTACTTCCAGAATATAACTAGAATATAATCGTCATCCTCGCATATGTTGAGCACACACCTCCGACAAACGTCAGCTGGGCCCCGCGGATGATGGCATCTGGCTCGAAGCTGGACATGGGGGAAGCGGAGCAGTGGGCTGACGGCTAGCTGGTCTGGGGTGGGCTGGGTTGGTCCGGGGTTAATATAGTTGGCATATAGAAATAGCAGCAACCTGTCGTATATTACCAGTTGTGGGAGCGAGAAGAGAGAGAGAGAGAGAGAGAGATGGATGTTTCAGGTGCCAGATGGCGCTAAACCCGATTCGGTAGAGATACGATCGGTTTTGTTTCAGGAATTCGAGCATCTTCATCACCATCAGCTGGGCATCATCAAGCCCAAGTCTCGCATCTTTGGACACAAATGGGTCTAGGATTCGTCAGAAATGAGGGAATTGTTCCTCTGTGCTTGTCCCCGCGTGTGCATGCCGTCGAAGTTCCTCATAACCCAGGTAAACATCTCTACTCGCTCATGACAAGACGGCGAACTCTACTCAACAGGGCATTTGTTGCTGCGATGTAGTCACCATCATCCGAGCATCCAGCATCGTATCAGCTTGAATCAGATCGTCCAGGTACCCGCAGCATGTCAACATCTTCAGACTTGGGCCGTGCAATGCGTGTGTTGGTCCGTGAAAATGGCCCCAATTCGTATTGGTATTCCTGCCCCGATGGGAACTTCTCTCAGCCACGATGAGTACTAATTTGGCAGCGTATAACGGCAATTCTATGTATCTACTAATCTCAGGCTATTTACAGCATTACACTGGCAGATGATGAATATTCTTCAATTAACCATAATTCTATCTCGATCCTCTACTTCGAACAGAAGCTGTCCTCATCAATCTTCATCGAGAAGGCTAATCTCGCCACACTGCTCACCGCACCCATGTCGCCATGCAGCATGCCCCTCTCTAAACGCTGCGGCTCTGCATTAGCCTTTCCCAACCTGAAACGCCCAGCAAATGTTTCTTTTAATAAATATCCCTCACAGCTGCACGCTCGCACCTAGCCGGAGCTAAGCCTAGCATGGGCCTTAGCAGCGCAGCGTCTCGCCGACCTGGCATTTTCGCTGTTCAGCCCTGAAATTTCATTCGTCCGGACACTGGGTGACATGGCAGCTGCGGTTTTTGTCACACATTCAACGCCTTTTGTGGAACATCAGCAGTTCACCATTCAGCGCCCATGTGGTACTTTTTTTATTGTTCCTTTTTGTCTGGACCCCTTCTCCGGCCTCGTGGGCGTCTGCTAGGTTTTCAGCTAGCTGACCGACTGACAGACAGGGCTAAAGAAATATTTCAAACAAGCCTCAGGAATAACTACTGAACTATCGTAATTCATTGGAGGATTTGAGGCTTGGTGGAATTCCATCGCAAGCTGGATATGTGGGCAGAGCAAATCGTATCTATCTTTTCTCCCCAACTAACTTACTAGTAACGAGGAGAGGAAGACACAAAATCCCTCATCATCCACAGCACGCAACACAACCCCTCGTATCCTCTTCTTTCTCTGCAATACGCGCACAAGCAAGTGGCCGTAAATTCTCCGCCTCCAGAGGATCGTTTGTTAAATTGTGTCATTTGGCTAACCAGGCCATACATACATACTCCACCCGCACAGTTACACCAGAAGGCGCCAACTCATCTCCCCCGAATCCCAGTTCTTCAACTGGTCCCAGAACAAAAAGCTGAACACAGCCAAAAAGAAAATCTCGGAAATAAACTGTTAAACAAATTTTGCAAAAAGAATACACAATATAATAATTTACCCCGCCCTTAAATTTAACACTTACACTCACAGAAAAAAACCCTGACATACATACATATTTTCCCATACATATGTACACGTGTACGTCTGTACCATCTCACTATATTGTATATATCCGTCGCATACGCCATGTGTGCGACGCAGATGTATAGATGTATAGATGTATGTGTGCATATCAACCTGGATACTAAGTATATTACTATACGCCTTTTTTCTCACAGCTCACTCCCGACAAAAGCCAGCCAGCCAGCCAGCCAGCCAGCCAGCTCTGGTGCGCTGATGGTGGTGGCATTGCCGAAATTTCAAAGTGGAGCGTAGTCTGAACCTAAAATAAATATCCAACGGCGTTGAAAAACATCGAGGATAGAAATCACGCAAAAAAAGGCCTTATCTATAAGTGATAAACAAATCATAACATTCACATGCGCAACACATTGACACAGCCTAATTTATCTTGTCCTATGCGCATACTATCTATATACGAAAGGTCAGTAAGTATTTCGCGCAACGCCAGCACAGCGCCCAAAAAGAGGCACGAAATGAAACGAAGAGATACGAAAAAAAATGAATGTGAAACTATCATAGCCATCCATATATGTCGTTTGATAGCTAAACCACTCCACTCCAATACTCTTCTTCAGGCTCCAAGAGGCCAACTTTTTGCGTGATATCTTTTTTCTGCATCTCACCTCGAAGCCCCTCGCCGACCTTCGGGGGAAAAGAAGAAAAAAGAACCTGGTTCACATACCTACCGCCAAGAGGTTCCGTTTTACCTAACAAATCATTTCCCTGGCCTTTACTTCTGAGAAGTTGGTCCCGCGTTGTGCTGTTATATATATACATGTATGTGGGGTTTTTGTCTTATTTTTTGGGGGTGGTGCTTCAGCCTGTTCGGAAGT
The DNA here is from genome assembly GCA_002573605.1 of Polytolypa hystricis UAMH7299. Taxonomy (NCBI): domain Eukaryota; kingdom Fungi; phylum Ascomycota; class Eurotiomycetes; order Onygenales; genus Polytolypa; species Polytolypa hystricis. The sequence continues at coordinate 23,471 of PDNA01000203.1, read as the reverse complement.
CGAAACAAGCGGGGTGTGTGTGTACTGACTGGATTGGACAGGGGATACATAGATAGATGCATGGAATTGGTGGCTCAGCGGCTAGAAAACGTTTTTCAGGTCCCCCACTTTCACACTATTCGACTACGGAGAGGAATGGGTTTACAAATTTACAGATCTTTTTACGATAGGATTGCTTTTTTGAAGATCAGGCGCAATTAGTTATACGCTCAACGAAGTGTTCGACTTGCCTTTCTGCCCGTGTCCGTGTCCTGGCCCTGGTTTACAATGTAGTGCACGTGGGCTTGCGTGGTTTATTTATTTCAGCATCTAACTAAGTAGAACTATTATAAACCTAGTCAGTTAAAAAATACGCTTTTTTGTACTGTACATACATACTTTCCCTTTTTGCTCGGAATATATCATAATCAGCGTGGGCGCGCGCATGGATACGATGTCCTTAAAATATGATGTGCTGTGCTGCAGCTGCAGGAACACACATACCCCTGGTCCTGGCCCGAGGCGGTATTTCTGCTTGGCGCAAGCGTAACGCCCCCCCAGGATGCGCCGCCAATGGGTGACCGATGCACGCAGTAAGTTTAACGCCCGTGAATGATTGCTACTGTGCTGTTCTGTGCGAGCTGAGTCGAGAGGGAATTTTATATACATATATAACGTCCCTGCCCTGGAGGTTGAGGGCTTTTCTTTTCTTACTTAAACCGTCACTGCAATCCGTCCTTACTGTTCCTTTTTTCTCATTCTTTCCCTGTCGGTTTTAAGACAGTTGCAAAAGCGTTGAACATTTCAAAGGATCTGTGTTACTTGTTCTGTTTGCGTCTTCCTTCCTTCTCATCTTTTGCTGCGAAAACTTGTCTGCGCAGGACGTTGATTTTGTTCCTCGCTTTGTTCCTCGCTTTTTGAATATCTCGCGCGGGGTTCTGTGTGAGAAAGGAGATATAACCCCCCCCCCCGCCGGCCCCCGGCCACTGCTGCGCAGACCAAAATCCATAGATTCTTTTTCCCGTGCCCATTTCGCTCTATTGAGAGCTTCTATATCATACCGCCTGCAACCATGCATACTTGGTCGGTACGTAGATCGTGTCCTCGTGATATGTGCCTTGACGAGCGTAGCTAACCCCCTTGCAGCTCCTCACAATCACCCTCCTGACCACTACGGTCTGCGCGGTGCCCGTGCCCAATAAAAAGGAAGACAGCGACGGCCTGTGGAAGGGCCATGAGTACTACAAGAGTCTGGGTTATGCCGGCCCGTTCTGGGAGGACAAGCCGACTGTGTTAGAGGGCGAGACCGACATCCCCACCGAGGATAATCTCCCAGTCCAGAATAAGATTGTGGTAGATGACGGAGATCAGGACCCAACCACAACCACCACGGCCACACCCACGCCTTCTGTAGACGATGATCCGTCGCTTGATGATGACCCGACACAGGACGATGACCCAAACCTTGACGATGAGCCGAACCTCGATGATGACCCAAACCTTGACGATGAGCCGAACCTCGATGATGACCCAAACCTTGACGATGA